>OMKZ01054008.1:0-32241 GCA_900302535.1 Neoniphon sammara
TGTTAAGACAATACTGTCACCTACTGGCCCTTTTTATGTTTTGTTTTATAGATGAATTAGAAATACGTTGTCAACTATCTGTTTCATTTCAGACAATTTCAAGTAAAATTCACATTTCATGTAATTTTAAGAGCTTTTTTTTAATAAAATGACTGTGATTCAACAAAAGAGTGAAATAAATGAAAGAAATCAGCACTGTAATTCCTTTTAATGAGGGGTGGAACGTAAAAATGATCAATATCATATCAAATCTGTAGACTTCAGTAGAAGTGGCCATTATTTAATGTACTTACATAAGTATGTATCTAAGGAATGACATTTAATAGTTTATAAAAATACATGAAAAAAAATTGATAGAGGTAAATTTTAATAATGTCAAATTTGAGAATGGGTTGTCCCCCATAGAAGGAGACAGTCTTTCTATTCCACGCTAGAAGGAGGGAGTCTTTCTATTCCACACATGTGGTGTGAAATCAGAGAACAATTTAATAGCATAATACCACATAAGGCTTAATTTTAGAGTAATGACTAGACTATCTTGCAATACAATATGGAGTAATCCATTCCATTTTTGGTGTAAAAAACTAAAAATGTATAAGCTTCATAAAAGTAGAATTTATGGCAGAGCTGTTGTATTGGATTGTATTAGATTGCACAGGTGTACCTAATGAAGTAGCCGGTGAGATTATGTCCGTGCATCTTATCCATGCACTTAATCTCACGCGCACACGCAAATACATTATCGAGAATCTGATGGATTTTTCAACACGTACAGGCATACGATTGACAGCTGCGTTCTCCGCTCTGTGTGCTCAGTAAGTTAAGTCAGGGCATAAAATACACCCCATACAGACGTAGCGGTATGTTCAAGACGTCAGTGGTCACGGCGCTTGTTAGCTCACAAGAAAGATAGCGGCGATTGTCATGTTTGTGTGCTCAGTAAGTTAAGTCGTGGCATAAAATACACCCCATAGCCTGTGTGCACGCCTAGTTCTCTTAGGTTAGGTGTGCAGGCGTGTAGGCATTTGATGTGTGTTTGTCACAAAAGGTAAAGATGTGCAGCACTCAGTGCGCCTGCCTGTGTGCATGCCTAAGTCCTAAAACTATAAGGTGTAGTGTGTAGATGTGGCGTATGTGTGCATAATGATGTTACACGTGCAGGTACGTGTGGCATACGTTACACGCACACGCCCTGTCAATTCGTGTAAAATGCCACACCTACCATACACCTAATTGAAACCACTTACGCCTGTGCGACACCTACGCCACATGTGTGTAACGTCAGTGTCTCCATTGTATGTCTATGTAAATTGTTGGTGTACTGCTCACAGGTTTGGTCAGAACTTAGCGGTCTTAAGTAGGTGGTAGTGAGGCGTTTGATGTTAGTGCACTGTCCCTTGTCACCCCTAATAGGCCTCAGCCAATAACCTGACTACCACTGTCAACACTGGAATCTGGCTGTGAACAGAATGCGCTCCCTGTTTTACCACTGGGATATGAGATGCAATATATTTAGGTTTCGCTAGGTCAGCATGGCACACTAGCGCAGTTACACCTGTTGACTGACCCAACGTCAGAAGTTGACATCATTCAGCAGCATTTTTGATGGTTACTCAAATAAATGTTCAGATGGAGTTTGTGGTTTTGATCACGAGTTTACAGACAACCACGTAATTCTACATGATACTTTTTGAAATATGACTTGAAAATGGATGTAGATTATAATAATTCTGTAATTTAACTATTACTATTGATTGGGGGTGGGAATCACTGGGTAACTCGCGATACGATAAGTCATTCTTTTCAATGTTTTAATATGCACACCTACATATGGATGTTTTATGTAAAATTTTGATTTAATTTTTATATTTATATAAAGCTGTATACTCAATACGTACTAAATAATGTAATATTTTTACATTATTTACAACCACACTAATACATATATAGATAGATAGATAGATAGATAGATAGATAGATATGGAGAGAGAGAGAGAAAGAGAGAATGCAGAGTGCTACTATGTTTGATAAAAATATCAATACTTGGCACAAGTGTATTGATAATGTATCACAAGAGGAAGTGTCGCAATATATTGCATTATTGTTTTATTGTTCCATTCCGACTATTGATAACTATTGATTTCAGGGATACAGTAAGCAATTTGTAGTAGACTACATTTTGAAAGCAACCCAACCAGCTCTTACCTCAGGATGACAATACTACAAAGTTCATGTCCTGTGAAACCCAGTTGCTGTGCCTGGCTGGGAATAATTTCCCCCATGCATGCATAATAAGAGAGATAGGAGGTAGTTTTCATTCAGTATTAATATCACCCACATGATTAAGCCTGGAAATCATGAGTGCAGTGCAGTGCTTTTGCTTTGCAGATGGAACACACATCTGCGTAATTTGATACAGCAGAACTAAAATAGTGGACATGATAACATATTCCATGGTGCCCCGCAGTAATTACAATGTTTACAATGGCTGTGATAGCATCTTCACATTAGCATGCATCAGTTAAAAGTGCTAAACCCATACTGTGAGCTCTATTGTTTATGCTGCTGCTGGGATTCAGTGGGATTAGCGAATCAATAGGCTGGCCTAGGGTTTGGCTCCACTGATGATAAGCCCATTGGAAAAGGTCACCTCAATCAGATTCTGCTGTTAACCTTCAAAATGATGTTGAAAGTAATTACACCAGCAAACTGCGGTGATTTCTCCAGAGATGCCGTGACTGAGGTGAATTGCCTTATGGACACTCAAAGTAAACACCAAAGTTGCTTGATTAATTTTTCATAATGAAAGAAGATTTCAATATGTAAGAGGGATGAAAAAGTCTTGCAATGATTCTTACAGCTCCTTGCTGAATCACTCAGCAAATGCTTTGTTACATTCAGGAGTTCCTTGTCACACTTCGAAGGAGTTGGACTCCATTTTGCACAAAACTGTAACTTCCATTATTTTCAGCTAAGTGGGTTTTGAAAAACATTCTTCATTTACATGAACAAATTCCCATTGCTGATGGATGTCTTCTCTTCTCCAAATCATTCCTCAATCAGATTGGCTCGTTATTGCAACCTCAGAATAAACAGAGGTGTGTGTGTACACTTCAGACTGATGGATGTGTGGAAAATGGGACCGAATGAAGAATCCGCGTCCAATTGATATCTATGTTAAATAGTCCTGTGGGAGTAGCTGGTGACACATTCAGAACAAAGCTGGTTTTCCACTAAGCCTTGTGGTGTCTTCAAGCATAATTACTACGACAGTGAAGCATAATTGTTGATGAGCCTTATTCAGATTAGCTTGACTAACAGTTTTATTCAGAACACACGTCTGCTTAGGTTTGCCTTCATTGTACCACTGATCTGTCATATGTGTCTGCTTTCTTGTGTCAGCTTATTCTTCCTGGGGCCAAATTTACATTTCTTAAGTTGTAAAGCTGTATGGAGTCACGCCCTTGAAAAACTAAGGATCACATCCTGTCAGGCTTTGGTGTTTTGTTAAGTCTTCTGGGTTTTGGTTTGGCTGTGTGCTCTGTGTGCCCCTCACCCTTTCCTGTAGTCTTGGCCAGCCAGCTTTCCCCTGCATACCTGCCCTGCATTAGTGTCATCAGCTCTGCCCTTTGTGACAGTACCATTTGTCAGATTGTCTGTTTGGTTTTTCAGTTTGTGCACCTGAATCAGTTTTTATCCTGTTCCTGAGCTTCAGTTTTTTTTGTATTTTTCTGGTGATTTGCCAATAAATATTAGTTTTTCAATCCAATCCCTCTGCACTTGGGTCCTGTTTTTCCCTAAAATGTGACAGAACAATCCAAGCACTTATGGACCCAGCAGACACCAACCAGCTTCCTAATTTCCAGGCTTTAAAGAAATACTCCAATATTTTGGGCAAAATGCCCCTTTTTTCCAGACTTACCCAGGCTGAGACATGATGTTTGATACCATTTTCACCTCTGTACTTTCACTGGTTCGGTTCCTAAAGCTAGCATTTCATGTTATCTTAGCAAGACTGAAAGTCTGCAGGAGTCATTAGCCTAGCTCCATCAAAGTGAAAAAATAAACCTTACAGCAACTCTGAAGCTGTCTTATTTACACATAGTGTATAGTGTGAATTTGAAATATATGTCTTGGAATTTAAAAAAAAAATGAGTGTCATTTTAGGAGAAATTTATGATTGATTGATGATAGGAACTATATATAGTAGGAACTATAAATGCTAAACAAATGTATCCTTCCATCTAACGCAGTGTGGTTATAGACTTGTCAGTGTTCAGTGGATACAGTCTAGCTAATGACTCAATAACACATAGCTCTCATTTTACTTTTTTTTTTCACATGGTCCTATCTAACATTTTGTTTTATTATTTTTTTCACATGCTTCAGGGGATGTGTAATAGCATCAAATGGGTTAAAGTTGATTAATGTTTAATTAATGTTTTCCATTCTGCAGTTAGGTTTTCTAGAATTTTTTCTAGATTTAACCATCCTTCCTGAGTGAACCGCAGATGTCTGAGAGCATTTTCTAATTAAGTGACTAGTTATCTATAATTATGGATTTCCCATGTTTTTTGTGAGTCTGTTCACACTGATATAGCATTTATTTTGTAAGAATGTGAAAATATTAAACAGTAATAGACTAATTAGGCCTACTTAAATTTACGTTTTTAAAAATTTGAAAGTCCAGCCCCAACAGTGTCTGCTTAATGGTCAAATCATTGCTGCTACAGTCAATACAAAATTATAAAAAAAATATTGAAAAACACCCTGCAATATGTTGTACAGATAACTTTTATGAAGTACCACCCATAGAAGAGGATTTTTCTTTGTGTGAAGGAAGAGGGAGAAGAACTTCTGTTGTTTACAGTTCAACAAACATGTAATTACATAATAATTATGTGTAATTATTAATTAATGTTCAGACATGTTATTTAACCCAGAAAACCCACCATTGTTTATGTATGTTGCTGTGCCTGTTAATATGACTGTCCATAATCCTCCCTTAAAACCCACTGCAAGCAGGGCAAGATCATATTTGCTCATTCCTGCAACACATCTGTCCTTACCTGCACCAGGCATATTTTTGCATGAGATAATAAGGTTCAGTGACAACTTCATCCCTCTCCGAGTGCTGTGATTCAACAAATCCCTTCCCTATTCAGAGGATGAGTGAAACATGACCCTCATCTCCAAGTAAAAAACCTCTCATCTGCACATCTTCTTGTCCAATGACATTCCCAGCTTGGCATCATCTCTCTCATCCCTCTCTGAAGACACACTCCTACTGTGAACCATCCCTGCAAACTGTAATTTATTTAAATTTATTTGCAGGCAAACAGTTCCCAGATACCCATGGCTACTAATATATATGTAGTATATATATATAGTAAAAAAAAGGTTGGGGGGGCTATTATTATAGGGATTAGACCCCTATAGGGTGAAAAGATGGAGAGATGCTGGAATGTGGAGCTGGGATGGTAGTGGCAGTGCTGCAAAGTCATTATGCAGAAAGGCAGGGGTGATGCGATTCACTTAACTCCATATCGCCCATACCACCCTCCCCCACTGTAACACCACACCCATGTATGAGGAGGAACAATTATGGTGCACACGGCTTGCTGTGCTTTAATAGGCAGTTACATCTCAGACGCACTGTGTAAATTGTCAATTTGTCTAGTGTGATTAATAGGGTGGGTCTGTTTCACTCAACCCTTTATGGGACCGTAACACACTACTCCCCTTTTCAAGCCATTATCTGTGACCTTTTGGGAAATGGTAAGAAAAAAACAAAACAAAACCCTGGCATTTGGCTCTGGAGAGGCTGTTTGTAGATATTCAATTACAATAAAGCCACAGTAATGCATAAAAGATGTGATCATAATATGTGGCACATCATTTTTCCAACCAAAATGAAATCACAAGAGGAACCTGCAAAGGAATCACACCACTTGGGTTTTGCAATTTAGCATCTCTGGCAAAAAATATAAGAAGGATGGCTCATTGCTCATCTGCTGACCAATCAGCCAAAATTGATTCTGAAGAAGAATGAACTTCACATGCTGCTAATGGTGAGTGTTTCTGAATGGGATTTCTCCCTTAACAGGGAGGGCTGGAGCAACTCACCAATAATCAATCACCATTAACTTCTTTCTATTGAGGGGCCATCACCTTTTGACCCTACCCTTTGCACATTCCTGTATGGGGTCATTCGGTGGCAAATAGCCACAGAGACTAATTGTCTGGGATTTCAACTGTCTGGGATTGTTAATATAGAGCTCATATCAGTTACATGGTATCACAATTGGAATGACTTTTATTTGACAGATGTAATATGCATACAGGAATTGGTGTGATTGGAACAGAGACAAATCAGTTTACACTTGTCATATATGGTACAGGAGAAGCAATGCAAGACATACAGTTAGACAGGTTATCCACAGTGCAGTGAGCACTTAGTGTCAACAGCAGCCCTGGTATGCAGATATACTGTCCCTCCAAGGTGTATCCGAACAAAAGGCGTATGTAAATTATTATCTTGTCCATGTCTTTCAGGAATGTAGACTCTGGACTGGTGTTTTCAGTGCAGACATGTTCATCAACGTTTTCCCAAAGTGACAGCTAGATGAGGTCACATCTATTTTAACCTGTACTTGTTGACAGATTCCATCAGCCTCTGACACTTTTTACAGTGTTGTTCTCCTGCGTGTCTGCTCTGTGTTCTGTTGACTTTCTTCATCAGCAGTGTGTTTTATAAACTCGCCCGAAAACACAACGCATGTCCTGGATGTTTTCACCTGCCATCGGAGCAAACATGGTCACAATAGGATAAAAAAAATAGTCTATTAGGCTGAGAGAAGAGAGAGAGAGGCGATGGTTGAACAAGTAAGACAATGAATGGAATGAAAGAGCGGAAGTAGCGAGTACAAATGTTTTTCAAAGTTTTTGAATCACTCAACCACAAGAGGTTCTTCATCATACAGTCATAACTGTGCACAAAATTTGCGAGATTAGCTGTGGACAGACACACAGACACACACGACCAAATGCATAATCTCCTGGTGGAGATAATGACTTCAGTCATGTCTTGGTAGACAGTTTGCCCAGCACTGGAATGGTTTTCCCTTCATGTAGTCAACAAAAAGTGTTAAAATGATTAGGAAATGGTTTGAGAATTCAATCACCCTAAAGTGTTACATATGAATGAAGAATTCCGTTAACGTGCTGGAGCTTCATTTAAGATCCATCTCAGTTCCCTCATGTCAGGTCTTGACATTGTGAGTCCTTCTATGCTGAAAACAGGTTTGCCTTTTACTTGTCCTTGCTCTTTTGGAGTGCAAGGACATTTTGTCAGCATCCCCATTGCGGGCAAGTGGTAAAGTGAACTAATCCACTCAGAAGAAATGATCCAGGACTCCTCTGTGTGTCCTTTTTTGCAAGAACCCATCAAATATCTCACCTCCTTAGACAGCACAATTGGAGGAATATGCATGCATGCCCCAGGGCACAAGATTTCACTACCAAGAACCTGCTATTCAATCAATGGGATCCTACAACTGAATGGACAGAGAGCCACAGGGGCTCTCATTGACTGCAATCTCTATAACAGCAAGCACTACAAAAGCACAGGAGCCATGAGGTTGTCACCTTAAGATCAAACTGAATCCTTCCTGTTAACAGGGTATGGTCTTGTCCTGGTTCCCTTTTACTGTATCTCTGAATTGCTTTTCAGCCTCCATTTTACATATGGTGTTTGTAGTTTTGAAACAAGCATGTCTGGTTTGCAACAGTTTAAACATCATGGCCCAGCCGTAAAGGCATAGTGCCATGCTAAATCTCTGGCATGTTAATCTGATCTCATTCATAAAGTGGCGATAATTAGCACTCCAATATTGCATTACCATGGCACTGTTTTCTAGCTGAGAACCAATGAAAATCAATATGCTAATGAGATGTTCCACATTTAAGGTAAGGCTGAGGTAATTACACCTGTTTGTGCATCCATAATGACAAGCAAAGTGGGCATGACATCAAGGCAAACATATAAATTAATGAATCAATAAATGATTTTATTCATTGGCAGATATTAAGAGAGATGCTGGCAAACAATACATTATTTGGTGCACATGCAACCCCATCAAAACAGTGTGAAAAAAAATTGGGAACAAATTGCAGAAATTGTAAGAGTAGTTGGCAGGGTTAGCTGCTGCAGACTGTGAAAGCAGTGGAAAGATGCATACACTAAATTAAGATGGATAAAAAGGTTTAGAGTATAAAAAAGGTAAGAAAAAGCAATAGTAAGCAAGTGTATTCTCATAAATAAAGAGAAGGTGCGCCTAATCCTAATAATTTTGCATTTCTCACAAGATGATTTTGTGGCCATGTACTGTATATAGTCATCATCAAGCTACTCACCTTCCTCCTGTAGAACCTCAGTTGCAATGTTTGCCCCGATGCTTCATTCAAGCAGATCAAAAGTCATTAACTGAGTGGACATTAGTTACTGATAACGTACACAGGTTTACACAATGTTATTGATCTCTGTGTGGATCAATAAAGTTTTCTGAATCTGAATTAATCTGAATCATTTCATGTTAGCTCAGCATAAAGACTTGAAGTCTACAGGAGTCATTAACCTAGCTCCATCAAAGTGAAAAAACAAACCTTACAGCAACTCCAAAGCTGTCTTATTTACACAATGTATTGTGTGTATTTGAAATACACACCTTGGAAATTTTATTAAAAATGAAAATCGTTTTAGGGTAAATTAGATGGTTGGAACTATAAACGCTAAGCACTGCCAGAAGGATGTTTTTAGCAGTTATAGTTCCATCCATCTAATTTCTGCTAAAACGACTCTTGTTTTTTTTTTTGTTTGTTTGTTTTTTGTTGTTTTTTTAATTCCAAGACATGTATTTCAAATACACATGAAATAAGTGTATGTATGAAATATGTGTAAATAAGACAGCTTCAGAGTTGCTATCAAGTATAAAAATTAATAATTTTTTTTTTCACTTTGACGGAGCTAGGATAATGACTCCTGTAGACTTCAAGTCTTTATGCTAAGCTAACACAAAATTCTACCTATGAGCCAGTGAATGTATGGAGGTGAAAAAGTGCTTAGGTGCTCAGCAAACCTTTTCCAGATAAATGTAGGTTAAAATAAATGAAACTTTTAATAAAAATATTGACAATAAGCATTCAGCATTGACTTTTACGCTGTCTCTATTTTTGTGGATATGACTTTACACAACACAAATTTAAAAAATATGTTTGTGTATGGTGAAGTATTTGTGGAACATGGTACACGTGTGAATCATCTGCTGTGGGTGACAGTTAATAAAAACTTAGTTTCATTTGACCCTCCCAGCAATAATGAAAGTAAGTGTAAAGAGGGGTAATATTTCAATGGGATTCCCCATCTGAATGATATGTCTGGCGGGGGCAGGAGAGGGGTATATGGGTATCGGAGGAGTTCAGCTCTTGAAACATTATACTTGTGCATTCAATTCATTTGCTCTATTCCTTCTCAGCTGGTATCACAATCACTCCTCAGCTCTAATAGGGAGGAGGAGGAGGATGAAGAAAAAAGTAGGGTGTCTCTTCCTGAGACAGGATGTACCTCAGGGCTCCCCAGAGGTCTAACTTAGACTCTCATTTTCCAAACGTGAGAACCACAGGCATGCTACGTAGTCACACGCATGTTTGCTTCTTAATCAACAAAGGAGACATCATGGTTGATTTAAATCTGCTGAAGAAAATCAAAGCCAGAATGCATGCACATAGATCCCCTTTTCCTTGACATGTTTTTTCATCTCCAACACATCTCATCATATCTAAGTCATGCAGGCATGCTGGCTGTTAATAAAGATTGTTCTAGATTTTGATGGGTTTATGCTGCTACTTTGTTTGATTTGATCCTTGTCTTTTATCTTTAGATAAGACAGTGTGAGAGTGTAGAGGACTGAAAGGAGAGGATTAAACTGGCTTGATTTTGCAATAAAGCAGAGTTATTTACAGAGCCACAGGCTGTCCAGTGGCACACACTGTCAATGTGTCCAGTATGTGGTCTATTAATATAAAATCATATTGCCTGATGCTCCATGTGGCCTCCGAACGAATACATACTCATGATTAACTCAGACATGCCTGTGTTAATCATACTAGTAAATCACCACAATTCAGCCCTATCATTACTATTTTTCGCGATATGTTGGTGATTCACAGATATGGGACAAAATATTAAATCATAAAAAATGGGCGCAACTTACTGATATTTAGAAAACTCAAATATGCTGCAATTATTGTGTGAGAGCTGCAAGCTCGCACAGTATGTTATTCCCACTATTTATTGTGTGAGAGTGCAAATGCTCACAGTATATTCTTCCCAATATTTATTATTTTTTTATTCTTATTATTCTCCACGTTTTTTGGCACCTAACTACTTCCACATGCTTGCAGCTAAAAATTCTATTCAAACTTTAAAAAATGCAGCTTACTTTGAATTAGGTTGCAGGAGTACAGATTTTTGATATCTTTCATACTTTTTGAGTTATTAAACTTTATTTCAACGTTTTTTGCCATAGGAATGAATGGGACAGAATGTTGAAAATTCTGCAAAGTTGCCACATTTTTACCTCTGTCATACTTTGAGCAATAAACTTCATTCAACTTGTAAAATGTTCAGCTTACTTAGCACAGTTTTTCCACAATTCAACTTTTTGATATCTCATATACTTTTGCAAGAGTTATTTTTTTTCTACAATATTTTTATAATGGGACTCTATGGGACACGTGCGAAAAAGCTGAAACACAGCTCTTTTTGAACTCTAAGTACTCCTTCATACTTTCAGCTAGAAACTTGATTCAAACTTTGAATGGGTCAGCACAAGTGGTACTTTAAAACTTCCATATAACCTTTTGGTATCTTTCAACAAGTTTTATGCCAGTTTTCGCCCGTTTCAGATCTTTATAATGGGTATGTATTGCATGGATAGTTCCCAGCTAGAGCTTGTCACGTGACCAGTAAAACCAGTTGATCAGTAACACCGGTCGGGTCAGGTCATAAAAATGAATTTTGTGATTAATAGCGGATGGGTTGCGAGTGGTCTCACAGCGATGCCCCTGCAGTAAAACGATATGTGTGGTAACTTGCACTTGAAAAAGACCATTTGACAACTTCTTGTGCACGAATTAACTTTATCTACTGTTTGCAAGATAAACATTTTTCCATACAGAAACCTATGCGTGCATCTTGTAGGGTGGAGGGCTTGGATGAACAGAGACAGAGAGGAAGGAAGTGACGACAAAATAGAAAGCATCTGTATACCAACAACTACCCCTAGTGGGAGTATGGCTATATTAACCTTATCCTCCTTAATATTAACATGCTTTTTTGCTGCTCACGATACCACAATATGCATTAAGAGAGACGCTGTGCGCATTTACACATGAGACACAGCTGTGTAACTTAAAGGATTACTTCTACATGTATGATATTGTATGGTATTGGTGTATGATATACACCAATACCAAGTCACACGGAGGAGCCATATTGTAGTTTTCAGCCCTTATCCCTTCAACCCCGGATATTTATTGCCAAAATCCACGCTGCACTCCAACTCCTCCCGCTCCTTCCCCCGTTGTCTAAAAGAAACACTCTCCCCCTTTCCATTTTGGAAAATCACCATCGGCAGAATCCATTAACAAAAGTAAGCACAACAACTGAGGCAAGTTGAGGCACTAAGCTCAGGCCATGTTCTGAGTCAAAAAGATATGAAACATAAAACATGGATCAATATATGACTGGTGTTGGAGGGTGGGAGACCTCTACAGTCAGCAAAGGGACTCAAAGGGTCTTTAGAAGTTGGTTTAGCTTAGCTATTAGCCTGCAGGCACAGCTTAGCAAGGTTTGTTGGTTTGCTAATCTGTAATGCCTTGACATAGACTTCTGGAAGGGGAGAAAAAGAGGTGGCTTTGCAAAGAGTTTACAGACAACTTGGTGCTGGTCAGATAAAATCACATAGCGGATGTTTAACAGTTTGAAGGAACCATGCAGTTAGTGACTGATGATCCACATAAACTATTTTCAGGTGGAGTAACATGCTTTCACATCTCAACAGTTTTAAGCAGGGTTAGAGAGGTTAGAGGGTTAGAGAGAGAGAGAGAGAGAGAGAGGAGAGAAGAGAGAGAGAGAGAGAGAGAGAGAGTTCACTACTTGGTTCTTTTTAAAAAACCTGAAATAACCCAGTCAGCAACAAAAGCCTTTTTTTTTTTTTTTTTTTTTTTTTGCCGGCATGATCATTTTGCACTAAGGTTACTCTACTACAAATTAATGTTGGCTGATTCTTCCATATTGGTTTGAATGTTTGCGACCCCTGCATTGCCCTCAACAGGAATAGTTGGCGTAATACTGCACACCATTGTGGCCTGGTGGTGAAGTACAGCCTTCATCCACAAGAGAATATAGAGCTCTCTTTGGAAAATACATTTCTTTTAGCCTATTTATCTTGATAATAATTATTATTGTGTTAAAAAAAATTCATTACTTGTGATTAAAACAATGGTTATTAATGTATTATTAGTGACCCCCACATTTGTATGAATTTACTTTCTTCATGGGAGCTCAGACCTCTCCTTATGGGAGCTCAGCTCCTGTTGGCTCCCACGTAACTTGAACCCTAGTTTTAAGTAACCATGCAGGACGTTGGAGACTGGCAAGAAATGCCGTATAGAGGCGAGACCACCGATTTAAAGGAATACTCCAAGGCTTTCAGCAAAATGTATATATAATATATACAATATATTTTTTCCAGCTTACCCAGATGGAGACAAGATGTTCGATAACATTTTCACCACTGTATGTCCACTGGTCTCATGAGAAACCTTGCAGCTTGCAGGGCAATTCACACTGTGGAGGATGAAGGCCTGAGAAATATAATTTGGATTGCTTCGAATGACTCAACATGTGAATTATTACCCTCCAGAGCCACCATGTAACAAGAATACACAAGCTGTATGAAAACCAGAAGGCTACAATAACCATGGATTTGAAACGTGCAGCGGCTGTTGCTCTCACTGGAGAATTCAGAAAATCTTTGGCCTTTCCTCTACTCAAACCCAAATGGAGCAGACACGAGAAACAGAATGAGTTTGAATATTTGTAGAACGTTTTGGTGTCATGTTGGAGCATGTCATAGTTTTTCCTGGCCAGGTTGACCTGGTGTGTGTGAAATAACCTCTTTAAATATGCCACTCTTTAGCCCCAGGCCCCAAGTTAGCACAGGTTTCTAGCCTTGTTATGACTCACTCAAGAGCCTTCTTACATAACATACCTCACAGTGACATGAGATTATGGTGGTTTGACAGGAGGATGTGGTGATGTGGGAAAAGGAAGCAACCATTTTGAGATGTCAGTATGTAGGAATGTCACCTATAAATCTTCTGTGTAAAAACTAAACCCATTACATTAATCCCTGTGTGGTTAAACGTGTCAGAATAAGCCGGTTCTGTGTGTTTCTTGATAACGGCAACAATTATGTCATGAGCACAACAATGAACTCTGTGTCAACTATGGCCTCGATTTTCTTTGACACACCATTAATGCCTCAGCTTGAAGTGAGATTCATTTAGGATTGGAATAATTGGGGTCACTGAGGAATCTGATAATAGACCCCATACAGAGCACTTTAAATGGGACATTATGTGGGTCTCCAGTCATCCCCAGCCAGTCTTTCAAATTACTGCATATCCAGTGAGGTATTCCTAGGTGTTAGTCTCAAAAGGCTTCCAATTCATCAAGCACTCTGGTGGTGTAGCTGAGATTATATACAGGTATACTCACCTTGTTTCTTACTTTTGAAGTGCACTCACCAGTCTAGTCAAGCTGCAATTGAAAAATACTGAAAGGAATATTAGGTTGATTGTATAAAGGAGTTTCAAGCGAGAGAACACACCAAATTGGAGGTCCTCAACTCTTGGACAACAGTGAATGAGAATAGCTGTTAGCCGTTCTAAATGTACATAGTGGTCATCTGTCAAGAACGGAACAGACATGGTAAATCTCTGTTCTGTTTTTGATTATTTAATCATGGATACATCTTATTCCTCTCCTGTATAAAACACAATACTTTAATAATATCACAACATAGGGAAATTATTAACATCTGGAAAGGACATCAGCATTTTGAAAAGTCCAAACTTCCCCACCATCACATTTTACACTCTACATGGTCCATTCTGCAGATGCACAGTAGTTGTAATGATGGAAAACTCTGTTAAGTGCATTTAATATGTAGTGAAAGCACCTCCTGCTTAGGTTTTATGGGATGCTAAATCTGTTTCAGGTCTCCCTCTCATCAACTTATGTGGCTAAAACAGCCATGAAAAGAGCTCAACAGGCACGTTCAGTTCACAATCAGTCCTAACAACTTGAACTAAGACAACTGATATTGCTTGTATGTCAGAATCAATAACGCTCACAAATAAATATTTTTACAAGGGACAGTCCCAGAAGGCAAAAAAAAAGAAAAGAAAAAATGTTACTGCAGTCACCCAGCTGTGATATTCAGTCACTATGCTACAATACAGATATTGATCCTACAATGAAAGAGAAGCTTATAATCCTACATCACCAGCAGGAGGGCCTCGGGGGACTCTAGGGCTACAAGCACATGATAAGAATTTCTGCAGTGCCAACTATGTGGGATGGGTATAGCAGAAGCCAGCGAGCTGTGCTAAATGTAGAATCTGAAACTGTGTATTAATAAACATGTTAATGGGCTATCCAAAGGAAGAGCTCTCTAGTTTATGGGTTCTTGTGTTTTGTTTTGGATGACCTGGTGCACTGTGTCACCCCTACAGGACTGAAACAACTGTTCATAAGAGCTATCTCTGCTTATTGGTAATAGTGGAAAGAAGTGGATCTCATTCACAAATCTATGCTTAATGGCTGCATATAAATGTTTTAATAAAAACTTTAGAAATTATCAATATGTTCCATCTTGAATGTGTTCTTACTCTATGAACAAATTTAGAACTGCCTCAGACTGCCTCAGACTTGCAAGAACAAATCAAAAAGGTTCCAGAGTCTTAGAAAATCACATAACCAACCCTATTTTTATTATTTTTAGTAATTTTGAAATTAATAAGAATTATTATGATCAATTAATAATATGAAAAATCACAATTAAAATGTTCATATATAAAATTGTGTTTTCACGCTTAGCTAGCAACAGAGTGCATTGGAATTGAATTAAATATATTGGAATTTCCATACTGGAATGTGACATCTATTAATTCTCTTAATTGGATATCATGTTTTTCTCTTCAAGTGAAGCTAGACTTTTAATTTGCTCCTACAAATTTGTAGTGCCATCAGTTTGTGCCATGGTATGCAATTGGTTAATTAGTTGTTAACAACTATGCATGGGCTATATAAAGGATTTACCATAATGATATATTTGACAATGATATATTTATTGTCACTTCAGGGGAGACATTATACAGATGTCTTTTCTGACTTCTACCTCTGAAACTCATAGGGCTTGAGAATAAAATTGGGATATAGGAAGGAATAGTGCTCCTAGGCTGCATTCGAGCACATGATGTGATGCACCTTAGTCAACAAAGCCATGAGGACCCTCCTACCTCTGACTTTATGAGGGTTTTGGGTAAATGTTTTACCTCATGATTTTATGACTATGTAAACACAGAGTTGTTTTCTCTGTCACAAATTACACAGCATACACACTCTCAAACCCAATTGCACCTAATATTTTAAAGGAAAATATCAAACAAAAAGGAAAATTTTGTCATTACATACTCACCACCCATAGCAGCTCAAACAAGGTGTTGTGTCTTTGTCTGTACAACACAGACAAAGGTAGCTAGCTAGATAGCACAACTCTCTGGCAGCTTTCTCCAAAATGACCAAAGTAGTCAATATTGGCACTAGGGAACAAAGCTACAAAAGCTTGGTAGCAGACCAAACTCTTCAACTTTGTGTCATTACATAGTGTAGCAGTGAACCAAACCCAGGTCCAAGCCCTAAAGGAATACTCAAACGTTTTGGGAAAAATACCCTTTTTCCGACTTACCCAGACTGAGACAAGATGTTCTATACCATTTTCACCTCTGTACATCCACTGGTTTGGTTCCTATGGGTAGCATTTTGTGTTAGCTTACCATAAAGACTTGAAGTCTACAGGAGTCATTAGTGTAGCTCTGTCAAAGTGAAAAAATAAACCTTAGAGCAACTCTGAAGCTGTCTTATTTAAACAATGTATCGTGTATTTGATATACATGTCCTGGACATTTTTTTAAAAAATGAGAGTTGTTTAGGAGAAGTTAGATGGTTGAACTATAACCACACTGCTCTAGATGGAAGAATACATGTGTTTAGCGGTTATAACACACCAGTAAACAGGTCAAATATTTAGCTCATTGGGTTAAGGGTTTGTGATGGCTACACATTCCCATAAAGCTTGATACCATTTTTGTTTTGTCATGGCCATGAAGTTCATCACTGCCAAATGCAAAGAGGCCAAGCTGTGCAGTTTCAACTCTGTTTTAACATTTTAGTTGTTGGTCCTACAGATACCCTCCTATTTCTGTCCATACTAATTTTAGTGAAGTAGTGAAGCAGTTGTGAAATGTGAACTGACATTTTAGCACCAGTGGTGTCATGTCTTATGTCTCACACTCTAAATAGCATGGAATATGCTGAACACACATTATATGCTGAACATACACTGAATACTGTACATAAATAGAACATACCACAGATACCATGACACTCTGAAATGTATGGCAAACTATCAAACATTTATGACTTCCTCTGATTAATATTGCAGGATACATTTCTTCAATTCCATGTTCTCTAAGAAGAACGTCTACCATCTGCTGGCCCTGTGTGGTCTCCCTGGTAGAGCCCTTTGCACCAAGGCCTATTTATGCTCAGTTGGTTTGGTCAGTGTTGTCCTACTGCTCTTACTGTGCCATGGTGCATGCAACCACCATTTTATAGGTTTTAAATGATGTTCTTCTGTTTTTAGGATGTTCTCCTGTTTTTAGTATGTTTTATGCGACCTCTGTAGATTGACCTATTTATTGCACTTGCACTATCATAAGAAGTATCATGCTCTATGCACTTGCACTTTTCGGCATGTATGTATATGTGTATATGTATGAATACAGCAGCTGTTTTCTGCACTACCTGCCCAAGATGAATTTCCCCCTGCGGGACAAATAAAGTTTATTTGATTTGATTTGATGTAGAATTAAAGATTTCACTTTGATCAAAAACAAACTAGCCAGTTTGTTCCCTCATGCTTTTTCAAGGTAGCAGTTCCAGGATGTGACAATTAACTAGCAGATCAGGAGTCTGCCATGGCCTTTTACTCTGGACACATCTAAATGCAAATGTATTTCATGTTGATTTACTGGTGCTTACCATAGCTCTCCATAGTGGAGGTTGATCAGATTACACGCAAGGGGCATTGGCATTTAAAACCACTGTGCTTTAATCTTGGAAAGTGAAACCCCAGCATTTAGAAAATATGTTAATTCTTTCAGCAGGTGAACACATCAGTGGAGCACCATATTGTGGAGATGTGTCCCTCATTAAAAAATCGTTAATGAAAGCGGTATGATCTAACTCACACACAGACACAGAGGGGTCAACTCACTTAATTAGTATTCCTACAGTACCATATGCTCTGTAGAAAACCTATTACCAAGGTGGCTGTTTGATGCCAGGTGTTTGCCATTTGCTCAGTTGTGTCCATTCACCTGCTCATGTTCAGCCATGACACGATTGATACAATACACCTTGCTTTGCCATATAAACAGTTTGAAGCTAAAAAGAATACAACATTTTGGCAAATGAAGGCTATTGTATGCCCAAAGCTCCAATTTTGCATTCAAAATGTTATGGAGCAAAAGGCCTGTATGATCCAAATGAAAATGAATTGCTCCTGGCTACATGAATACCAATGACGGCATGAATATGCATGTTGGTCTGTTGGGTATTTATTCTTGTGTACACCACCGTTAATGTGTCTGTGAATCTATTTTCACCATTTTCACAATTAACCTATTTCTGCTGCAGATAGAAGTGAACATTTAATAGGTGGGAACATAATATGCAATGCATTTACATGATGCCCTGTAACAGTGAAGCATGTATATAAAACTGCAATATAGCAACTTATTGCAGTTTTATACTGTAAAAAACAACAAACAAAAAAAAACAGAAAAAAGTCTGGAAGATATTGACTGTATTGATACATTGATTTTAAATGGTTTCATAAATTAAAAAACTGTTCAAATTCAAACAACAGCAGATGGCCCTGTGTCCATTTTCTGTGATACCTAAACACCATCAGTTATATGACAAATAACAGTCAACTTAAAAAGACTGTAAATATTGCAGATACTGCCATCTGCTTATGGTTTGGCCTTCTTGCTAACGGTCCTTCTGTTGCAATTCAGATCTGGACCTTCCTAGTAATTGGAGGCTTGCAGATCTGGGAGATTGGTGTTATAGTTATTGGAATGTCTTCTGAGGGTAGTATTGCATGGTATAGGGTTAGGATTAGGGTTAGTGGGTTAGGGCTAGGGTTAGATGCAATGCTGCCCTCAGCACACATTCAAATAAACATAATGCCAACCTGCGTGGGTCTGCTCCTGAAAAGGAGGGCTGGTGCAGAGAGGGACAAGCCTCTCCCATAACAATATGTGCCTCCTATCTGTCTGAAAGAGGGCAATGCTGTTTGATGTTCTGCTGGGAGAATCTGTTGGGTTCACTGATTCTCTAATGACACTTTAATCTTATAAGCTTTTCACACAAGCATTGGTGTTGAAATATCAGCTCAACAGTTTCAGTGTCAAATGAATCTTTTTGGCAATCTTAAAAAAATATGCTTATACGATATGTGCATTTCATATCACTCTTCAACCCCATAGTGTGAATTTGATTTGCCCAAACAGAATATGTATACTTTATGTACTTTTCAATAATAATCCATTAAATTTGCATTTATCTGTTGTCTATCCAACTGTGCCACCCCTTATAGAGAAGCGGAATGTGGCATAATGTTGTAGGCTGTAAGGTTAGAAGAATACTCCGTTTTGAGCAAAATACCGCTTTCCAACTTACCCTGAGACAAGATGTTTGATATCATTTTCACCTCTGTACGTCCACTGGTTCGGTTCCTATGGGTAGCATTTTGTGTTAGCTTAACATAAAGACTTGAAGTCTACAGGAGTCATTAGCCTAGCTCTGTCAAAGTGAAAAAAATAAACCTTACAGCAACTCCAAAGCTGTCTTATTTATACAATATATTGTGTATTTGAAATACACATCTTGGAATTAAAAAAAAAAAATGAGTGTCGTTCCAGAAGAAGTTAGATGGTGGGAGCTATAACTGCTGAACATATATGTTCAGTGGTTTTAGTTTCTATCATCTAATTTCTCCTAGAATAACTCGCTTAAAAAAAAATTTCAAGACGTGTATTTCTTTACTGTGTAACACACGATACATTGTGTAAATAAGACAGCTTCGGAATTAAAGTAAGGTTTATTTTTTTCACTTTGATGGAGCTAGGCTAATGACTCCTGTAGACTTCAAGTCTTTATGCCAAACTAACACAAAATGATACCCATTGGAACTGAACCAGTGGGCATATGGAGGTGAAAATGGTATCAAACATCTTATCAGTCTGGGTAAGTCAGAAAAAGGGTATTTTGCCCAAAACTGGAGTATTCCTTGTATATGTATATTACACATTTTTCTCATGGGTTAGGATGTGTGGGGTTTGGACACCCTCTTACATTTAACAAGATCCAACTGTGGTATCTGATTGAATGTTGGCGTAGACTACATGAGCTCCCAGCCAGCCATGTTTAAATGGGGGCCAGGGGGGCAGGTGGGTGGTTGCCAATGGGCCTACATATGATACAATGATGCTTTATTGCCATTACAAAAGATGCAGCAATGCATGCCATTCAAGCAAGTCCACAGCCAACATAGGCCTGTATATAATGAGCAAGCAAGAAAGAGAAAAATTAGACAGCTTTTTTCTTCTTATCATTAACATTTTACAGATAGTCACAGTAGGACCACTGCTATGACAGTAAATAACCAGTTCAGTGACAATGAGTAGACCAAGCATGCAGCAAGTTACGTGGGCTAATGCATGTCAACACGCTACATAACACACGGGAGCTTTCCATTTGGCACCCCAAAGCCCCATTATTATTATTTATCATCCATCTTTGCCTGATGCAAACAACATTAATAGAGAGAATGGTAAGGTTGTCAAAAATGTGGCAAGGATGGGCACAATAAATCAAAGGCACCCTTCCACACACTTTGTGTGTTTAGGAGGTAAGGATGAGCACCATCATGACACATCCACAACAGCCCATGGAAGTCCCTGTTGCTAAATTGTGAACATCATGAAATATCACGACTTGTCTGTCAAATTACTTTTTGCCAAGAAATGGCTGCTTGCCAAAAACCAACAGCACCAACAGCCAAAGCAAAAGTTGACGTTAGCCACAACAATAGTCACCAACCAATGAGTTTTGGAAATGTAGTGGTGTTCCCTCCGGCACAGATTAAAAGCCCACAGGTCTGTGCTGGGCACAAACACACAGGAACCCAGGGTAAACAATTCATGACTACCCTAATTGTTGATTGTGTTGACCTAGCAGATTTTTTCTAGCTGAAATTGTGATCATGAAGGTTGTAGCTGGGTTGGATGCAGGGTGGACTTTCCTCAAGTAGCTGCTGTCCCCTGTTCCCATTACTCCATACGGGCAGTGAATCTTCCAGGCCTCATTTATACCTTGCATTAACATGCAATCTGTATCCAAATGCTTTGTCCAGATAAAGAAAAATGTATGTTTCATATAAGGCGTAAATGCATGCAGAACGCATTGTGATCAGAATGCAATCCGACCTGCCAGACAACATTATGAAGCAATGGAAAAGGCAGTAATATTATTTAAAACAAGAAATAATGCACCTGAGCCTTATGATCCTCTGTGTGCAGACGAAGGAGGTAGTTTCCCAAAGGTGGGCATGGCCGGAGGTCAGTGGGAGGTCTTTGTATCCAGAGTGATGATTTTTCTCAAATAACATTGGTCCCAGACATGTCAAAATGTAGCTTGTAGAATGGAAATTTCCCTGGAGACTGATGATGCACACAGTCTGGCTCTTACAAAACAAGGACTTAATGCTGAAGTGCGCAGAAACGCCCAAAGTCTAGGGAAAGTGCTTAGTCTAGTTATTCTCTGGTTAGTCTCAGTGTGTTCTGGTCCGCACCGTTCAGACACATGATGCACATGTTTTGGCTTCTGCTGTTCTCAGTGTCATTCAATCTGGACATCCGTCATGTAATACATCAAGAATCTTTTGCTAAGTGGCTACACTCTATTTTGAATGAGGACCTCCATCCCTTTTCTTTCAAGTCATGAGAGCCAATGCACCATGATGAAACCTTAAAGTAGTGTGAGGTAAAAAGTGGTCACTTATGGGTGTATCTTGCCCAGAACTTCATAAACAGCATGGATCCTCCTTTCTGACCCTGCTGGCCATAACACCAAAAATGCATTTTTAGAAAATGGAATACATTTCTCTATGCTAAAAAAATATTTTGCAAGCAACTTCAACCAATTTAAACACTGGTTTGAGTGTTGCCTATCACCGCCTATTGCACAACACAGTAAAGCTTACTATGTCATGTCAGGGGTTCTGGCTAAATCCTTCCCAGTTCTCGGCCATTGCCAACCATTCTCTCTAAGTCTACTCACTGTTTCTGTCTTTTCCTCATTCGCTTGCCTACTTTCTATTTAATTTGTTTGGCTTAGTTACAGCACAGCTGGCATAGGCCACAGACTCACACAGCAAGAGGCCATTTACATCAGAGACAGCCAAACCCCCCCTGACTGGTGTAATGATGCAAATACCCGAACAACTGAATATTTTTCCACCTTCAGTGTGGTGTTGGTCAATGCTATGAGTACAGACACAAATGCTCAGGTCCAGATTCACAAAAGATTAGATTTCAAGGGCAACAGTATATGATTTTTTGCATCATATTATGTGGAAATCATACTGTTTGCCACTTTTATCCTGTTGGAATCCAGCAGGTTCCAAATATTCTACATCCTGCAATCTGTTGGAGTAGCCCATGCATGCTGGTATGGCTGGCAAAATGTGGCAAGTCAAATTCACTCTGGGTCTCTGCCACCCTCTGTGCTGCAGAGCACTCTGCATGACACATGCCATCAGGAAGCTGTGATCACTGGATGTGGACCAGTCAGACAAAGAACAAAGAAAACAGCAGACAAGAAAATAGTCTTTGCTATGGAGATGTAGTTGTATAGGACTCAATACAATAGCTGTTGCTCCTGTTGCTGTTGCCATTGTCTGCCTTTCAAGATTTGAGATGAACTAAGATGAGTGCCCTTATTTTCAGTTTGAAAGCCATTTTATACTACATGTGTTTGTGTTCATGAGCACCAGGTATACTACATAATATAGTAGAAAATACATAATGCACCTGATGCAAAATGCACTGAGCTAACAATGTTACATTTCAATGAAACTTCTCACAAATGTCCCCAAGACCCTAAGCATGATTGCACACACGTAGTACCAGATTTTACTATGTATCATTTTGTTTTTTTCATGAGCAAAAATGTATTATCTCCTGTAAAACATTATATACATGGCATTTGCCAATAGAGCAAACACAGCAGCATTTATTATTATAAAGGCCTGGTTGGATGTATGAAATACTGCATATACTAAAAATAGGGAGGATCAAACCATGTCATCAAACCAATCTTTATGTTATAGTTGGAAAATGATAACACTAACCCTGGGGTTATTGTTATTTTCCACATACTATAATTTATATATTCTGCTTTTAAAATATGATACTGGATCACTTTGTCTTTATACTAATGGTTTGACATTGAACAGTGCCATGTTTGCAATGCATGATTTTACCCACTTGGCCTAATTATTGTAGATAGAGATATGCTGATACACAAAGTGTCTTTTTTAGGGCCATTAATAACCATGAGTTTAATGAACTTCTTAGGTGTTTATTTTAAGGGACCCCTGACACAACAAAATTCTGCATTTACAATAGCTGTATAAAATTCAAAGAGACAGGGAGAGAGAGAGTCAAGTCGTAGTTTACATGATTTGCATTTTGGAAGAACACAGTGTGCCTCAAAAAGAGCAGCAGACTTGAGTGTTGTTGTGACTAGAGGTGCAGTATTGGGTGTGTCAGTAACAATCAGGCAGCACCGCGCAACTTTGGCATCAAGGATTACGGATTATGCTTGCCCGTTCAAATAACATCAAAAAGGCATGGCGCAAGGTGTAGTCTGTTATATCTATATTTGCTATTTATCACTTGTATTACCAAGTGATATGAAGAAATCCTATTCATGTAGCTTACCAACCTCTTTTGCAGATAATCAGTTTCAGTATAAGAGCGATGCCATTTGGTATGCAAAGCTCCCAGCTAGATAAATGGGCCAGCTTTTGCTTCAGAAATGAGTTAGGGTGAAGAATGGAAGGAACCAGACTTGCCAGACCACACTGTCTTTAAAGAGAAGGTAAAGGTGTCTTTTGAGTTGTCATGACACCAGATCCCATCATGCCCACTGATAATGCATTCCTCCTAATCCCACTTCCAACTGAACCACAGTTTCGCCGCACTGGGTGCCCTGTACACTGTACATGCCACTCATTAATAAAAATAGAGCCCTTAGTGTCCCACCATGGGACACTAACAAACAAAGAACAAATGTTCTTTCAAAGGCTTATCCACACCACACTGACATGAATAAAACTCTAAGGGAAACATTTACTCTTTTTTGTGTCATAAAAATGGACAAATGTAACCATGTTACCATGGGACTAATAGATCATTCACCTGTTTTCCCAAATTAAATTCTGTTGCTGTTATGAACACTGGCAGGAACTGGAATGAACCTTACAGCAACTATGAAGATGTCTTATCTACACAATGTATGATGTGTATTTGAAATACATGTCTTGGATTTTTTTAAAAAGTTTTTCAAAAGTTAGATGGTAGGAACTATAGGTGCTGAACACAGATGTAAGGATCACAGTTCCAACCAAACAACCTCTTTGTTTTTTTCTGTTTGTTTTGTTTAATTTCCAAGACGTTCATTTCAAATACACAATACATTGTGTAAATAAGACAGCTTCAGCGTTGCAGTAAAGTTTATTTTTTCACTTTGACGGAGCTAGGTTAATGACTCCTGTAGACTTCAAGTCTTTATTCAAAGCTAACATAAAATGCTACCCATAGGAACTGAACCAGTGGACGCACAGAGATGAAAATGGTATCGAACATCTTTTCTCAGTCTGGGTAAGTCGGAAAAAGGGCATTTTTCCCAAAATTTTGCAACAAGTTACAGCTGATAAGCTTGGGTCTGTAAGTGAATAACAAAAAATGAATTCATAAGATGGATTCTAAAAAAGCCAAAGACAGATTACCTGACTGAAAACAATATTCCTGACCCCAATCTATTTTTTTTATCAGTTTACTTTATCACCCTCCAGGCTAGCTGTGTGCTTATTTTATATACATGGAAAAGAGATGGAGAGGCCAGTTAGGACAAAATGCTTCCTGACATGGTTATTGGGTTCAGACTGACAAGGTTTACTGCTGTCTCTGACAAGGTCACCATGTGACCCTGTGGCTAATGGTTTGAAGGCAAACCTTTGTTCTTTGAAATGAGAAAATACATGAGCTTGCCTCTGCACAGTGTGGCTCAGGTCCAAAGCTGAGTTAATGTAGGCGCACCACTCATGTTGGCTATTTGCTACTTGGTCTTTGACGAAGCGCCAGATAGTTGCATTAACCTCTTCTATTGATCCAGACCATATGGCAATTCTACCTGTTCAAACATCCAGCATGCTTGGACTTAAGAATTTGGCAGTGTGATGACTACTTCTATGAACAATGCCTCTATGAAGAATATTAGCTTCATGCTAATATTGACCCCTGTATAGGGCAAATATTGACACCTGTCATTCGGACAAACAGCACCACATCTTTCAGCAGTGATCAAGCTAAGTTTCAGCATACCTTTCCATTTAATTTCAGTCTATTTTGGATGAATGCAGCATGTTTGCAAATGGGAATGTCATCTGTCTTGGCTGGTTAAGGTTGATGATCAAAATGCAGCTGGTTTTGTTGTCATCCTCCCAATTACCTGTCAGTCATCCTCTCTGTCTGCAAGCCCAGCCTCTTCAGATTCTTCTCCACTGCCACCAGTCTTATCTTTGTTCCTGTGACAGGACTTTAATTGAGGAATCGTAATTTCACACATATCTGCACGTATACCTTCTTGGCATGATGAAAATATGCTTCTGCCTAGCGATGGCCTGGGCGCTTGATTTGTTCCACCAACTGCTAAGTCTGAAAAAGATATGTAATGTCTGAACATTTTTGCATATTCCCTGCATTTAAAGTCAGGATCAAATTGCCTCTCTATTATTGTGCATTCATACGCCATAATAAAGAGCGCCTGCTACAGTAACTTTTGTGTTAAAGGAATACTTCAACTTAATTTGGGCAAAATGCCCCTTTTCTGACTTACCCAGACTGAGACAAGATGTTCCATACCATTTTCACCTCTGTATGTCCACTGGTTTGGTTCTTATGGGTAGCATTCCATGTTAGCTTAGCATTAAAACTTGAAGTCTAGAGGAGTCATTAGCCTAGCTCCGTCAAAGTGAAATATTAAAGCCTACAACAGCTCTAAAGCTGTCTTATTTACACAATGTATCATGTGTATTTGAAATACGTGTCTTGGAAATTTTGTTTTAAGAGCAAGAGTCATTTTAGGAGAAGTTGGATGTTCAGCGGTTATAGTTCCTACCATCTAACACCTTATCTTATCTAATCTAATCTACTAAATGTATTTCAAATATACATTATATATTGTGTAAATAAGACAGGTTCAGAGTTGCTGTAAGGTTTATTTTTTACTTTGACGGGGCTCGGCTAATGACTCCTGTAGACGTCAAGTCTTTATGCTAAGCTAGCACAAAATGCTACCCATAGGAACCCAATCAGCTGATATACAGAAGTGAAACTGATATTGAACATCTTGTCTCAGTCTGGGTAAGTCATATTTGGCCTAAAACGTTGGGGTTTTCCTTAAGCAGAGTAACTCTAGTTCATTTCTGCTAGCTTGTATTGGGTCCTACTGGGTGTCTGCATTGATTTTCCTATTAAACAACATTCCACAGATTAAAACAAACTGCCTCAGTGGTCTCCTCCCATCCTACAGATCATCAGCACTGATGGAATTATGGATTTTCAGTTTTACTGGCAGCTGACTTGATTCTGATAAGGCACTTCCCTCCTTGCCATCAATAGAGTGCTCAGATGATGAGGCTGGATGATGGGGTTTGTGAATTTAGATGGCAATCATTGATTTACTTGTAAAACTAAATTTCCCATTTTCCTTTGCAGTCTATTGTCACTAAAGTGGTTTCATGCGTTGCAGCCCTTTACTCTTGCTTCAAATAAAGTGGTGCTGTGAGCAATAAGATGGGATCACTGTACAGCAAGAGGCCCAATGTGTTCAAGCCAGTTTCACTTTTCCTTTATTCACAAAAAAGAGCTGCATATGACTGTCAGTATCCCATAAGACTTAAGACCCAATAGAAAGGGAAAAGACCAGGATTGAAAGGAGTCAGATGGCTCACTTAAATCAATGTCATTCTGCAAGCAACCTTCATATTTTGCTATGGGACTCTGCAGAAAGCCTCTGGCACATTATTTGAATTATCTTCTGTCCTTCCCCTCTGTGTAAAGGAAATCATATTGACAGCTGTGAATGCAGGGCTGTCGGGTGTGGCAGATGTGCTATTCCTCTTGCGGCCAGGCGTTAAAGCCCATGGAGATCCATGAATGACAGGAAATAAATTTCCACAATAAGCCAACCCTGCATGGAAAACTCCCCCCACGCCCCCTGGGCTGATCACCTCTTTCCACCCACCTTATGCTCCTTTACCCTCCCTGGTTAAACAGTTACAAATGGTCTGTCTGCTCCCTGCTATTAAGGCGCTGATGCACATGCAAAGGATAATCCTACCAACAATTATGACACCAGCTCTGTCGGTCTGTCAGTTGATTCAGTTGGTCGGTCCACAAAATTTCTCTGCCCTGTGGCGGCCACAGCTTTTGCCCTAGGAAGCTGAAATTTGGCAGGAAGGTCAAAGGGTGTGCATGTAAAGGTGTGTATTCATGTTCATGCCGATTGGCCAAAAGGAGGCACGGCAATGGGAGTGGCCTAGCTTCCAAATGGATTCAAGGAATTACACAAGATTTTGTGGAAAGTTTGGTCATGAGCCAAAGGACAGATGATTAACTGTTCATGCCGATCGGCAAAAAGGCGTCATGGCAGTGGGATTGGCCTGTAACAAAAAGGCACATAGCTTCCGGATTCATGTAACATAGCCAAGCTTTGTAGAAACACACATACACACACATGGACAGACATACACATACATACACAGACACTTTTATTGGTGACAGTTTGCCCTGCCCCAACATTTTAGCCATGCCCCCTTTCGTAACTCATGAACCGTTTGTCGTAGACTCTTACGGGAGTCATCATTGGACATCATTGGTGACGGTTTGCTCCGCCCCCTATAGTTTAGTCACACCCTCTTTCATAACTTATGAAGCATTTGCAGACTCTTCTGGGAGGCATCATAGGATTCAGCAGAAGTTCCTGTTTCAGTGGTGTGGGTTAGCTCCACCATTCTGAAAAATGTCATGTGTGTTAAAAGCACTATGTGTATCATTTTTAAACATCACTATATTGAATTGTCAAATTAATTGCCTTATCTTGGAGTAATTATGATAAATAAATGAAATCATTGGTGGATACAACTGGTAGCCTCTAACTCATGCACATATTGTTAATACTAGTGTTTCTCAAAATTAAAATCATTTCCCATAATTTCTCATAAATCATGCCTGTGTCCCCACCCTGCTGAAAAGGATAAACATGTTGGACATTAGTTTTCCATCGGCCTTTCACTCCCTCCACCATATGCTTCTGCCAGTAACTGTGAAAGCTTTACCTCCATTTGCAATGGAAGAAAAGTGCCCTGCTCCTGTTTTATGTATTTGTTTGTGTTTTGTGTCATGAAACAATTCAGCAGGTTTCCCTCGACATCTCACCCGCTAGCACACAATGTAAAATGCAGTGCAGAAGCTGATAGAGACTGCCAGTCTTCTCTGAAATAATCTCGTTTGCTTACATTAATTATACTAATGTATAATGAAAGTGCTAATAATTTATTGATTTTAAAATACTGCACAAAGCACCCTTAAAGGACCATATCAGTGATTTTACATAGTTAGCCTAATATCTACAAAATATGCTTAACATTTCTGCTAATCTTTTCCCAAAGCAAGTAGTCATAATTAAAAACTCTGACGTCATTTTCCCATATCTTTTATTGGGCCTTTGGATTCCATTCATTTTAGTATGATGAGAAAATTAACTTTCAGAGACTTCAAACTTTCTCCACACCAGTATTCCATCACCGTAGTAAAGATGTCTTCATTTGTTTTCCAAAAAGAATTGGTTTAAAAAATATGGCTCAGTGCATGGCAATGGAAAAGATAATGTACATCTTTAAAGGTAGTTTGGATGCGCATGAGGGAAAATGGAAACAATTTGGTGATTACTTAAAGCATGGGGATATAGGAGAGTGTATATGGCAGGAGGAGGTGGGACAGGATGTTTAAATGGAGAAAAGGTATATGTCAATGTGAAGGGTATTTTTTTTTCATTTCCTTTGAGTTTTTGAATTGTTTATTTTTATTTTTGGTTGTATATATTGTATTTTGTAGTATATGTTTGTAGTATAGTATATATGTTGTATATTGGTATATTGTGAAAAATTAATAAAGACATTGTTTAAAAAAGCATCATGAAGGTATGTGGTGGATAAAATGTTATCAAAATAATTTGAAAATTTCAAAACAGCCAGGACACCACGTGCCAACACATGACCATCATGCAAGATAATTGCATAATGCCTTAGCTATAACAACCTGCTGCACTGACACCAAACTTGGTATGCTAACTTGTCTTGACACTGCGGGTGTGCAACATTGGTGAAAATCAGCCAAGTGGGGACAGTACATCCCGGTCAAATTCCTCAGTGCTTGGACCCCTTAACCGTTGCTTGCAGCAATATTAATATTTGTGGGTTTTGCCATTTTATCATGTGCATCGGCCAGAGGTCACAGTTTACCCATCTTCCATCCATCCATCCATCTTCTTCCGCTTCATCTGGGGCCAGGTCGTGGGGGCAGCAGTCTGAGCAGGGACACCCAAACTTCCCTCTCCCCAGACACTTCCTCCAGCTCTTCCGGGGGGACCCCAAGGTGTTCCCAGGCCAGCCGAGCGACATAGTCACTTCAGCATGGACTGAGTCTTCCTCGGGGCCCCCTCCCAGTGGGACATGCCTGGAACACCTCCCTAAGAAGGTGAACTGAAACCCCCTCTGGCCCCTGGCTGTGCCTAGAAATTCTGTCCATAAAAATAATGAACAGAACCGGTGACAAAGGGGAGCCCTGCTGGAGTCCAACATGCACCAGGAACAGGTCCAACTTACTCCTGGCAATGCGAACCAAGCTCCTGCTCCGGTTGTGCAGGGACTGTACAGCCCTCAGCAGTGGGCCTCCAACCCCATACTCCCAGAGCTCCTCCCACATAATGACGTGAGGGACACGGTCGAATGGCTTCTTCAAGTCCACAAAGCACATGTGGACTGGTTGGGCAAACTCCCATGAACCCTCAAGCACCCTGTGGAGGGTATAGAGCTGGTCCAGTGTTCCATGGCCAGGACAAAAACCGCATCGTTCCTCCTGAATCCAAGAATCCAAACTATCGGCTGGATTCTCCTCTCCAGTACCCTGGAATAGACTTTCCTAAGGAGGCTAAGAAGTGTGATCCCCCGATAATTGAAACACACCCTCTGGTCCCCCTTTTTGAAAAGATGGACCACCACTCCAGTCTGCCAGTCCAGAGGCACCGTCCCCAACTGCCACACAATGTTGCAGAGGCATGTCAGCCAGGACAGCCCTACAACATCCAGAGACTTGAGGTACTCAGGGCAGATCTCATCCACCCCCGGTGCCTTGCCATTGCGGAGCTTGCAGACTACCTCAGTGACTTCAGCCCAGGTGATGGATGTATCGACCTCTGGGTCCCTAGCCTGTGCTTCCTCTACAGAAGACATGACAGTGGGATTTAGGAGATCCTTGAAGTATTCCTTCCACCGCCCGACAATATCCCCAGTCGAAGTCAACAGTTCCCCACCTCCCCAGTGTTGGTGGAGCGCTGCTTCCTCCTCCTGAGGCGCCGAACAGTTTGCCAGAATTTCTTTGAGGCCAGCCGGTAGTCCTCCTCCATGGCCTCCCCAAACTCCTCCCAGATCCGAGTTTTTGCTTCCACAACCGCCCGAGACATTTGGCCTGCCGGTACCTGTCAGCTGCCTCAGGAGTCCCATGAGCCAACCGGGCCCGATAGGATTCCTTCTTCAGCTTGATGGCATCCCTTACTTCCGGTGTCCACCACCGGGTTTGGGTGTTGCCACCACGACAGGCACCGGCGACTTTACGGCCACAGCTATGGACGGCTGCATCAACAATGGAAGTGGAGAACATGTTCCATTCGGACTCGATGTCTCCAACCTCCCTCAGAATCTGGTCGAAGCTCTCCCAGAAGTGGGAGTTGAAGACCTCCCTGACAGCAGGCTCTGCCAGACATTCCCAACAGTCTGTCCAGCTTCCTCCTCTGCCAGCGGATCCAACTCACCACCAAGTGGTGATCAGTTGACAGCTCAGCCCCTCTCTTTACCTGAGTGTCCAAGAGATATGGCAGAAGGTCAGATGATACGACTACAGAGTCGATCATTGACCTCTGGCCTAGGGTGTCCTGGCGCCACGTGCACCCTTATGCTTGAACATGGTGTTTGTTATGGACAAAGTGTGACTAGCACAGAAATCCAATAACAGAACACCGCTTGGGTTCAGATCGCGGAGGCCGTTCCTCCTAATCACCCCCCTCCAGGTATCACTGTCGCTACCCACGTGAGCACTGAAGTCCCCCAGCAGAATGATGGAGTCCCCAGTTGGAGCACTTTCCAGTACTCCTCCCAGGGACTCCAAGAAGGTCGGGTATTCTGCACTGCCACTCGGCCCGTAGGCCGAAACAACAGTGAGAGACCTATCCCTGACCCAAAGGCACAGGGAGGCGACCCTCTCACTCAGCGGGGAGAACGCCAACACATGGCGGCTGAGCTGGGGGGCTATGAGCAAGCCCACACCAGCTTGCCTCCTCTCACTGTGGGCAACTCCAGAGTAGAAGAGAGTCCAGCCTGTCTCAAGGAGTTGGTTTCCAGAGCCCAGACTGTGTGTGGAGGTGAGCCCGACTATCTCTAGCCGGTACCGCTCAACCTCCCGCACTAGCTCAGGCTCTTTCCTCCCCAAGCAAGGTGACATTCCATGTCCCCATAGCCATTGGCTGGTCCTGGGGCTGGCTGCTGATGGGCTGGCTGCTGACGGGCTGGTCCTGGGGCTCGTCTTCGTTTGGGAACCGGCTGATGCTCAATCTCATCCTCTTCTTCAAAGTCACTGTCAGACTCTGAATTTTCAGAAATGTGGTCCTCACATTCTGAAACCTCTTCCTCTACATCATCATCAAAATGTTCTCCTCCAAAATCATTTGCAAGGCCCTCTGAGCAGAGAATCTTTTGGCCATCTTGATAAGTTGTGACAAGGAACCACACTGGCAAACCTATATTTATTGTGTCCCACCCACAATTTGCAGCTGCGATAGAATATGAGAAAATAAGGATTCCCGCAAGACAGAGGGTAAAATGTGTGGGAATGTGAGAGCAGACAGGTGTCGATGCTTGAATTTTGAAATAATGTTGCAACCTTGTGTGGGAACAGCAGGGGCAGAAACACAAAACTCTCTCTCACATACACACACACACACACACACACACACACACACACACACACACACACACACACACACACACACACACACACACACACTAAAGGCAGGCCCACACAGGACCTACAGTTTCCACACTTTTATTAGCCCTGGGTCCAGTGGCATCCTGTATGTAA
>OMKZ01054046.1:0-12963 GCA_900302535.1 Neoniphon sammara
GAGCTCTCCCCCAACCCGGTGGGGACAAGCCACCTTTTTCCGGTCGAGAACCATGGCCTCAGACTTGGAGGTGCTAATTCTCATCCCAGCCGCTTCACACTCGGCTGCGAACCGCCCCAGTGCACGCTGAAGGTCCTGGCTCGAGGGAGCCAACAAGACAACATCATCCGCAAAAAGCAGAGACGAAATCCGCTGGCTCCCGAACCGAACCCCCTCCGGCCCCTGGCTGCGCCTAGAAATTCTGTCCATATAAATAATGAACAGAACCGGTGACAAAGGGCAGCCCTGCCGGAGTCCAACATGCACCGGGAACAGGTCCGACTTATTGCCGGCAATGCGAACCAAGCTCCTGCTCCGGTTGTACAGGGACTGTACACCCCTCAGCAGAGGGCCTCCAATCCCATACTCCCGGAGCACCTCCCACAGAATGACGCGAGGGACACGGTCGAATGCCTTCTCCAAGTCCACAAAGCACATGTGGACTGGTTGGGCAAACTCCCATGAACCCTCAAGCACCCTGTGGAGGGTATAGAGCTGGTCCAGTGTTCCACGGCCAGGACGAAAACCGCATTGTTCCTCCTGGATCCGAGGTTCGACTATCCGACACACTATATAGGACACATGTGATGCTGTGATATACAAACCTCTATCTAAATATATATTATTTATATACATATTAAGCCCATGGGTCTTGTGCTGGTTGGAGGGAGAATGAATGCAAATTTTTCAGTCCATTCTAGTTTGAATTGCTGGTTTTCACTGTCCACTTTTCTTTTGTCAGAGAACTTGGAACACGCCATTTTCGTGCATGTGCGCAATCGCTCCTACAGCTGGCAAAGTGACAATATGTGAACCGCGCCTAAAATGAAAGTAAACTTAAAATCACGCAGGCAGCGCGACCAAGTAACAGGCGGTCTGTGTATCGTTGTCATGGAGACAAGCCCCGATATACGGTGTTGACCCGCACGTGCTTAAAGAATTACAGTTCGGGGGCCACAAATAGGAGGACGGTGGGCCGGATGCGGCCCGCGGGCCGCCTATTGAGTGCCGCTGGTGTAGGGGGTGGGGCAAACCCTCACCAATTAAAAAGTAACTCTGCTTAGTCCAATGATGACACCCACAAGTGCGTAAAACAAGCAGTTAATGAACTACAAAAGGGGGCGTGGTTAAAGTATATGGGGCGGGGCTAACCCACACCAGCAAAAAGAGGAACTTTCTACTGAGTCCAATGATGCCTCCCACAAGAGTCTACAGCAAACAGTTCATGAGTTATGAAAGGGGGCATGGCTAAAGTGTCTGTATGTGTGTGTGTGTGTGTCTTTCTAAAAAGTTTGGCCATGTTATGTGAATCCATTTGGAATTTATATGGAAGTTAACCGTTTGCTATTATGAACACAGACACACACCCTCACACACACACCCTTGACCTCCATGCCAAATTTCAGCCTCCTCTGGCAAAAACTGTGATCACTACAGGGTGGGAAAATTTTGCCAATGAACTGATGGAACAACCCGTAGAGCTGCTGGTCACAGCTAAAAACAGAATGCTCTCACTATAATCAACGAGGCTGTCTTGAGACGTCTTTCCCCAAAGCATCAACAGACACCTGTCTATTTACACGTTGCCCCACCTGTTCCAATACTACTCACCCATTTTGCCATTACAAAAATCATACATCAATACCATGGTTCATTTGCATTTTGAATTGATGCACGGACTTGATGTTTGCAGTGTCGACAGCATCAGCTGTTGCGACGCGCTGTCCTGATACGGAAACCGTGTGCTGATGCAGTTAGGACAGGTTTAAGTGAAGTTAGGATAAATTAGGCTGTAATAAATGACTAGAACATTTATTGATGAAGGGTAAAATTTTGTTATTTCATCACATTTTTAGTTATCATTTCAATACTGTTCTTCCATTGCAATTTGTCATCAAATACTGTAGTACTCTTAAAGACTGGGGACAGTAACTCTGGTGATACTTCTTGATACAGTTTTAACATTCTCAAAGCTCCAGATGCATCTGTCATAACAGCTTATATGGTACAGCACAACACCACAGTTCACCCGCAAAAGGTCATAACTCACCCAAAACATTGAACTCATGCTTCAAAATGAAGTTGTTGTGTCAGTAAATAAGCCAATGCCACCAAAATGAAAAGTTCCTTTGGCATTGTGTAAACACTGGTGGTCAAAATGTTTAGATGTTTTGTCAGAATTGTACAGTATTAAAAATTATTAAAAAATTAGTAGTAAAAAATTAATCAATACATGAAGAAAATTATGTACTGTGGAAACCAAATATACTATATAGTAACAGTTCTGCATCCTGTGCAAGTTTCTGCTGTGATTTCAACACAAGCGGTATCTACTGCAGCAAGTAAAGACAATTGGTCTTGTAGTCAATGATCATTTACAAATCAGATTATATATGCATACAAATCATATATATCATCTCCATGCGGAAAATAATTCCTCAAGTGGATTCAAGAATGGAGAATATGGTGGAAGGATCTTTTGGTGGACACCAAATTCCTTGATGACATTTGTGCAGTGGACGTTTAGATTGTCCCACACAGTTACAAAATCTTTGATGTCATTTCTTACCAAACCTCCCTCATTCTCAGGGATAAGATCCCTGTAGAGGGTGTCCAAGAAAGTTAGGAGATGTTAGGTGTTGTATGACCCAATGATGGGAATATGAGTACTCATTCACACCATTCTCTGGTATTGTGGCACACATTGTTATATTCCCCCATACTGCCTAGATGCAAGAAACTCCCCATTCAGAAGTGAAGGCCAAGTTTCACCTGAAAAGCAAATGACCAGTTTAGCACATTACAACAAATCCATGTCAGTGGTATTTATGGAATATATGTCTAACAGATTTTGACAATTGAATGGTCTATTGTGCATGTGATGACTTACACAATGAGAGAATTCATACATGTTTTGGAGAGTACAACTATTCAACTGAGAAGCAACATAATCGGTTTTGATCAGACAGGCATGCATTTAGCATTAGTGCAAATTGTAGACAACTGTACTTACTCATTTGCATAGTTGTGCTAAAACATTTGTTTAAAAGAATAAGAAATTTAAACCTGTTGTAAAACTGTATTATACAGGCCACAGTTGACTTTTTTAAGTTTGGCTGTACTCTCCTTCTAGCTTCTTCCATTGTTAGGCCTCAATTTACAGCATGACGTGATCAATCACTGTGGCTCTAATTTCAGTGGTTACATTATATCTTCTACCTCCTTGCCCACGACCTCAGCCACGGCCCCGTATTTCAACATCACCTGCATTGTCTTGCTCCATGATGTGCTAAACTGCCACAGAATTGGTTTTCTAACAGTATTTTATGTAGTGGTGAAGTGACTGGCAATTTTGCGGCAATGCTACTCACCTGGACAATGTTATGAAAGGAACGAGAGGCGTCTGTATACATGTGGAATTAATTTACTGATCTGCATGTATAGTAATAGGCATTTGAACACTGTATTGATGTGAGATGGCTGTATTATGAGAATTGAACATGTGAGTAAGGATTTTGCTCTTTGTATGTAAGCACAGCATTTTGTGTTTAAAGTTAAGAATTTAGCAGGGATGTTTGGCACTTTGCATTAAGAGTTTTGCACTTTGTATATAAAGATAGTCTCTTGAGTCTAAAGGTAGGAATATGGCAAGTTTGCGAGTTTGGCTCTTTATGTTAAGAGTTTTGCACATTGAAACTATGTGGTGAAAACTGAATCAAACCAATTGTAAAATAATGTAAAAAATAAAATTGGTGTCATATGCAAACAAGATAGTAAAGTTTAAGTAATGTTATAAAGATTATCAATACAAATAAAAAATGGCTAAAGTGTAGAGGCCTGAGACATCCCATACAGGACAGTTACTTTGTATGATTTACAGTTATTAACTACAGCATATTGCTGTCTGTGGTGTAACATGATCATCAAATTATTGTAAAACAATCATGACTTAAGGCACCTAGTCAAAGCATCACAGAGAAGGATCCCTAACTGGGAAACCTCTCTGAAGTGGGTCCAAAGAGTGGGCAACAAAGATTAACATGAAATTCTTGCATCATGCAGCTTTAAAAGAGGACAGTGCCTCTGCTCTTCTATGCTCCTTAGGCATGTCAATCCAAATCCTCTCACCAAACCATAATCACTTCTTTTTTCTTTTTTCTGTTTTAATATTTTATCTATTAATTTTTTCTTTAGACAACAAAGAAAACAAAAACAAAAAATATAGACATAACAAATTGGAACAAAATAAAACAAACCACACATAAAGCCAGCTCACGGCTCAGACAAATGCATGTCAGTTTATATAATAACTGAAATGTCCACAGGTGGATTGAGGGTCAGAAATAGAGTCTGTGGAGCCAAATTCAAGAGAGGTCGAGGAAGGGCCAAGATGAAGGCTAGAACTAAAATCCTGGCGGATCACAGCACAATAAAAATACAATGCAGTACAGTACAATACAATCCAATACAATCGGTTCCCAGCTTGACACCACTCCCTCTTAATATGTTTGATAAAAGATCCCCAGATCTTAAGAAACTTGGGGTGGGCATTAGACAAAGTATAGCGCATTTCTTCAAGGTAAATACAAGAAACCATGTCATATAGCCATTTTGCAATTACCGTACCAAACATGAGAGCTTGTTGTAATGCTGAGGGAAGAGTCAAAGAGTAATTGGAGCAACTCAATATCACAAGGAGAGTGTCAGGGATTGGCTGTCTTTTCTGTCACTGTACAAATGAAAAATGTCATCCCAGAAACTCTTGAGCTTGGGGCAGCACCAGAAAAGATGACTCAGAGTCCCATCAGCTGACTTACACTTATCACAGGTATCAGAGACAATCTGAAGGAAAGATTCTCTTCAGTTTGGTCTTGGCAAAGTGCAGCCGATGGATGACTTTAAACTGGATGAGTTGAAGTCTAGCATTGACAGAACATGCTTTGATCCAATCTAACCCTTTCGCCCATAACTCCTCTGAAATCTACTCACCAGCATCTTTAACCCACACCTCTTTAATGTGGAGAGAAGGGGTTGCCAAATAAAAAAGACCAACAAACTGTGAAATTAAATGTTTAGAGGTAGGGGTTCTTGTCATAAGGTCATAAAAGTTGTGTTGTTTGGGTATCGTCTCAAAGTGAGGCAGAGATTGCCTGACAAAATTTCTAATTTGCAGATACCGGAAAAAGTGACCAGGAGGGAAATCAAATTTCACCTGCAAAATGGTTGTTGAGATCATTAATAGCAGACAAGCCCTTATCTGACCAATGTGAAAAAACGGCGTCCATCAAGCCTGGCTTGAAACAGGGGTTCTGACATGTAGGAGCATAAATGGACAGTTCTGAGAGATTCAGCACAGCCTTGATTTGCCTTAGAATCTTAAATGAGTTACGTAAAATAAAGTCATCCTTTAGTTGTCTGATAGGTAGATTTGGTTTAGAAAATAAGATGGCCCATAAGGAGGCTTCAGTAAGTGATGCTGCATTATAAGACTCAATCTCAGGCCATATGGGACAGAGGGCACTCTGCCCAGCCACAGCTGGGGCATGATTCCATAAGACCCATACTCTGGCACTTCAGGCCCAATAATAATGTTGGAATACTGGAAGGCCCAGGCCACCTCCAGCTGTGGGGTTCTGTAAGTGCATATTAGAGATGCGGGCCAGCTTGTTAGGCCAGATGAAAGACATAATGAGTCTGTTGTCTTAAAGACGGAGGACATAAGAAAAATTGGTGCATTTTGAAAAAGATAAACAAATCTAGGGAGAACTACCATCTTAATTATACTAACACGGCCGATGAGTTTCCATTTATCTATCAGAATTTTAAGCTTACTGATCAAATCCAAATAATTAAGTTTAAACAGAAGCTTTAGGTTTCTGGTGATATTAATCCCCAAATACACAAAAAGATCAGTGGAAATTTTTTTTAGGGTAGATTATCAAGGAAGCTAGAATCGAGACCATCAGACAGAGGCTTGAACAAACATTTTTTCCCAGTTAATAGTAAACTGAGAAAGCTGGCCAAAATTGTTTATCAGATGAAGAAGGGGAGAGAGGGATGTCCTTACATCTGATAGAGTCAGGATCACATCATCTGCATACAGACCAATGGTACAGTCAGCCACACCTTATTCCAATGATTTGGGAACTGGCTCTGACAGAAATGACCAGAGGTTCAAGAGCTCGGGCAAAGAGCTGATGATTAGTCAAAACAGAGGATTTGGGACAAGCATGAAGCATTCTTAACAGAGTCATACATTTTTTTCCGAAACCAATTTTTTTGAGAGTATCAAATATGTATCTCCACTCGATTTGGTCGAAAGCTTGCCGAGTATCCAGCAGAGTTGGGAAGCTTAGTAGCTTAATAATATTTAAGAGAAAAGAAGAATCAAAAAGGAGAATCTATCTGGGATGAAACCCTTTTGGTCAGGGTGTATTAATGCACCAATATGTTTGTTTAATCGGTTTGCCAAAACTTTTGCAATAATCTTTTGATCACTCTTCAGCAAACTTAAAGGACGATAGGATGCAACATTAGTGTCATCCCTGTCTTTTTTCAAAAGAAGACAGTTATGAGCATCACACCAAGTATTAGGGAAAATACCGTCTTTCACAGACAAATTACCATCTGAAATAAAAGGGGGGCAATTATGTCTACGTGGGCTTTATAAAATTCGATTCCAAACTCATCAGGACTGCAGGCTTTGATATTAGGGAAAGAACAAGATTTGATTTCTTCCAGCGTGAAATCAGAATCCATTCCCCGCCTTGCAGTTTCACCAAGAACTGCAGCGTCCAGTGCCTTGAGAAAGTCAGCACCATTCATTTCAGTGGCTTTACATTTAGAGGCATATAACTGACTGTAGTAACAAAAAAATCTGTCATTAATCAGCTTGGGATCAGTTATCAACTGTCCAGCGGGAGAGGAAATTTTATGTATAGCCCTATCAGCCTGCACACCTCTTAACTGCCTAGCAAGCAATTTATCAGCTTTGTCACCTACTTCAGCTTACGAATATAGTTTCCAACCTGTTCCCCGAGAATATGATTATACTCATATTTTATTTTCAGGATAGTATTGAGGGTGTCTCGACTTTGAGTTACGGTAAGTGTCCTCTAACACAGATAGCTCAGCCTCAATGCCAGATAAGATAAACACCTCAACCTGGCTCTTTTACAAGATGATTGGTACGAGATAATGTGACCCCTCATTACAACTGAATGTGAGACTGTACCATTATCACTGATAAGCAGGAAATCTGAAATCTTAGCTGATACATAATCACAAAAATTCTTATCAGAATATAGACAAACCATTATCACTTCTTGTTTGATTGATTAATTTGTCTCTACGGTTTCCTTAATTTATTTCATTAACACGAGAGGACTACTTTGATAATTGTGCTAGAAACCATCATCACCATCCACCCACTTTGAACCACCTGATGCATCACCAACACCACAGTTGGCTTTCTGAATAGCTCTTCTTCACTATTTAGGACTTACATATGTATCTGCTGAATAAGATACTGAGGAAGAGGTTGTGATTTTAACAAAAGATTATGATTTAGGCAATAAGATCACCTTTAACAACTTAAGAGAGTAACATTTAAATATCTATCTATAGACAGAAATAAAGAACCTAATTTACATTACATTACTAAACCGCTATGCAAATGAGAAATCTGCCTTCAAAATCAACTATTAAAAATCAACCTAATTCCACTGGTTTTCAGGCTAGTGTGGAATTAATGACAGGACTTGACATAGAGTGATTAGCTAGCATGGTTGGGCTGATCATATACAACAGATAACTATACAGATAAAACAGTTTTGCAATCCACTGGATCTCATGCACAAAGTCTGGTTCATCTTTCATTTACTTGTTGAGAATGTCTTCTCTCACTTCACACAGACGCACACACACACACACACACAGACACACACACACACTCCTCAATGGCAGCTGCAAGCAGGGTTTTCCTACTCAGGGCTCGGTAAGACCAGTTTGTCGGTCACGCCGTGTTTGTGGATAATCCCTTTCTCAGTCCTCCCCCAGTGTAGGCTGACTAATAGCATCTTGAGAAGGCTCCCAGCTCCTTGACATGGCAAGTGGGATCTGTCTCTGTGTGCTCATTCACTTGTTCATTCATGTATTCATTCATTCATCTGTTCATCACGCCTCATATCTCTGTCCCGCTGATTGCATTTTGATGAAATTTGGATAAATTGAGGAATGTGTATCACCATTTTTTTAAATTATACTGACTGGCCAAACAGGGATCCTATAGTTACAGATCAAAATTAGAATAACATATCCATATACAGAGGAACTAAGTACACTTACCCAACTACTGCAGTTAAGTACAGTTTTGAAGTTCTGGCATTTTACTTGAGTGTTTCCATTTAGTGAGACCTTATTCACTGTACTACATTTATCTGACAGCTGTAGTTACTTAAGTATTAACAGTAAAGTGTACTTAAGGCTGAAAATTCATAGATATTGTGAAGAATTCCTTTCAGAGTGTTGCTGATGGAAGAAGTGTTTTAAAGGAACAGTTTGTCCAAAATACAAAAAATTAAAGAGGCAAAGAAACATTTTGCCAATTACTTCTAGTGCAGTCTGTTCATCCAGATAGTTTGGTTTTAGGTTTCCCTTTGCTTTAATTTCCGTGCAAATCATTTTGTGAAATTACTTTGAGGTCGAATAAGAGAGAGAGGAGATGACATGTAAACTATAAGGTTGTGAGTTGAACTGAGACAGATGACGTCTTGAGTACATGGCATGCAGACTAGCCTGCTGACCCACTGAGGCACCCTTCTCTCAAGCATCCTTCGACACAAGGCGAAGTGACAAACACACAAATCCTCTCTGAAGGGGGAAATTGAAGGGGGAAATTGCCCAGAGTGTTTGGGTAAGAGTAAAAATACACTTTAAAGGTGAATGCAACTAAGCTAAAGCTTTGCAATATTATTACTTTTACACACCAAAGAAGGTTGTTCTTATTTTTCTAATATAATATCTTAACATTTAATTCAAGCAGTAATTTAGCCACAACAATTTAAAAAAATCACTGAACTATTTCCTGGTATGTGGCTGTACAGTGCACCAGCTGCCAGTTGTGTTTGACTTTTACTGTACTGCCTGGTGTATGAACACATGCATCTCTCCTATACAAGGCTCTTCTGGCTTACATCAGTATTATGCACTGTAATTTCCCTAAACTACAGGATGTGCACTGCAAAAAAACAAATGAAAAACGAACACACAGACTACGTAGTACTACTAAATTCTCAAGTACCCAATAATATAGCTCTGTTCCAGGGTGTTAGTTTCCGGGGCTAGCCTGTTGCCTAAAGCCCTGTAAAGGACAATGTAAAATTCCACTGACGAACTTCGATGACTGGCTATGACAACTGGCTTTAATAAAGGTATTAATAAATTTAGGTACTCAGTGAAGTAAAGACTGCCCTGGTCCATGACCCAGATTTCTTTTTTGGCACTTTATACTTGAGTCTCTACAACTAGCTACGTGAATGATAGCAAATCCAATCTTTGTACAGGAAATACTGGACGATTTGGCGATCTTTTTCGTTAAAAACAAGCAAAAGAGAGTCCTTGGTGCTCTGGCAATGGGGGAAAAAATGTGTTCATCCTGTTACCAACCGGAAGACAGGGCATTAGTGGGGCAAAGCTAATAACAGGCTCACCACGGAAACTAATACCGTGGAAAAGAGCTATTAATAATGCTGCTGATTAGATATGGAGCATCCGTGAGTTTTTAAAAGGTGCTTTACAGCACCAGACAGGTCCTATGCAGAACCATTTGAGCATGGTGCTATAAGAGAAACAAAAAACCATTTTCTTTCCGTAGAGCTCTTTTTGTTTAGAGGGTAAGCCATCGGAACAAGTAAAGAACTTTTTACCAGCCTGTCAGAGAGATTCCTTTTGTTGTGTCCACACTTTTCACTTTTCTGATTTGCTACCTCACTTTCATCTCTTTCATTCCCTTTCTCTCTCTGCACACAACCATCATTTTCATCATTGGTGGTATGAAAGCATAGCTAGGGACCCTGATGTGTACCTGCTGAAAGGCATTATCCGACCGTGACACTGGGACACCATTTATCTTTGTTTACAGAAAAGCCATAAAACCCATTTCCTCTGACATCCCACCATCCATCCATCCACTTACCCATTCACCCATTCATAGGGCTGTACAAAAAACATTGATACAGCTGAGTGTCGCATTTTTCCCCTAATACCCATGTATTGATACAGACTGTTTAGTCACTTCATTTTCAAATGACGTTATGACATCTACATATTAGTGCACTGTGTTAAGTAAGTGTATTGTGCGATTTCTGTTTTAATAAATTGGAATGTGAATTTTGAATCAAAGGACTGCATTATGTAAAACTGCATTGAAGGTAGGACCCTTTAGACTCAAGTGACAAAAAATGTTCAATAACCATGAAATTTAATGGGCGGGTCTACACAGTTCTCACCATTGGACCCATGATGAGGGCCCACTTAACAGACAAACAAACAAACAAACAAAAAAAAACCCTAACCCTAAGTCCTGGAAGGGTTGTCTACGGAAACCCTGGACGGCAAGGTGAAAAAAAAATTGCAGGCTATGTTGGAGTTTATCTCGTGCAGACAAGAATACATCTCGTCCGTACAAAATAAACTCACAATTTTTTGTCACCTTGCCTTTCAGGGGCACTGCCTCTGTAATCTTGGAGAAAAAATCCTTAATTTAATTTAACTTAAATTAACTTAATTCTTAATTTTTAATTCTGCCCTTTCTCTCATGAAATATTAGGATAGGTGTAATTAGGCTTAATTAGGCTGAGAGTGAGAATTACGTGCTTGGTGTACGATACATAGGGCATTGAAAGTTCAGTCAAATCCAGCATAAACAAAAGGTTTTATCTCAGTTACTATAACTACAAATATCTGCTGTAAAGTATAAGACTGTGAGATTTCTCCATAAAATGTTTATATGAACTAATTTTATATAAAATTATGAAAGCAAGCCTCCACGTGACAACACGTAGCTGCTCCGCCAATGACAGTGTGCCACGTCATCCAGACTGGGGTGACCTGCCCTGCAAAAATCAGCCGCAAGAAGCGAATGCTAATCATATCTTGAAAAGTTCATTTCCCAAAACATATAACTATTTGTAATCATTTATAGGAGGCATTTGTCTTTTTCCCAGGTATTTTCAATTGATCAGTTAAACTAGTGGGCTAATGCACAGCATATTTTGACTTTTGCGACAGAGATTTTAGATTCAGATTGTAGTCTACATTATATTTAGTATAACTGTGATAACTGGCGTACTCTGACTGACTGGAGCTGCAACAACTTCTATCTATCAATCTATCTACTGTATCTTGGTGTGCATCTAGCAGAGGATCTGACCTGGGGAGTGAATATCAAAGAGCTGGTCAAAAAAGCACAGCAGAGACTCTTTTTCCTGAAAACCCTGAGACAAACCAGGCTCCTCAAATTCTACAGATGCACAGTTGAGAGTGTCCTAACATATGGTTGCTGGTTCCCCAGCTGCACCACAGAGGAGAGAGAAGACCTGCAGCAGATTATTAAAACAGCCCAGAGGATCATCGGCGCCCCCCACCCAAGCCTGGAGGATATCTACTCCAGCCGGCTACTGAAGAGAGCTAATAACATCAGGAAAGACTGCACACACCCTGGCCACTGCCTTTTTGACACCTTTCCCTCAGGCAGGCTAAGGGTCATGAAGACACAGACAAACAGGCTGAGAAACAGCTTTTTCCCCAGGGCTGTGAATGCACTGATGAAAGGCTGAGCTGGACTTGCACTCTAATAACTTGCACTTTATAGCTTTTAGGTTGCTACTGCCCTGGTTTTATTATGTTATCTTTTATCTTTTTATTGATCTGATTTATTATTCTTATTTATTTGCTGATGCTGCTACTTATTTTATTTATTTATTGCTGATGCTGCTAAGTTGATGACAGTTGCCAAACTCAATTTTGTTGTGTAGAAATATGCAATGACAATAAAGAATCTATCTATCTATCTTTGTATCCTACACCAAGCACCTCAGCCTAATTAAGCCTGATTATGCCTATCCTAGTACAGTACATTCAGAAAGTATTCAGACCACTTTTTTTGATTTTGTTATGTTGCAGCCTTATGCTACAGTCGTTTAAATTCATTTCTTCTCTCATTAATCTACACTCAGTACCCCATAGTGACAAAGTGAAAGCACAAGTTTAGAAATTTTTGTAAATTTATTAAAAAGAAAAAACAAACATCACATTGACATAAGTATTCAGACACTTTACTCAGTACTTAGTTGAAGCACCTTTGGCAGCAATTACAGCCTCGAGTCTTTTTGGGTATGATGCAACAAACTTTGCACACCTGGATTGGGGGATTTTCTGCCAGTCTTCTTTGCAAATCCTCTCAAGCTTGGTCAGGTTGGATGGGGACCGTCGGTGGACAACCGTTTTCAGGTCTCTCCAGAGATGCTCGATAGGGTTCAAGTCAGGGCTCTGGCTGGGCCACTCTAGGACATTCACAGAGTTGTCCCTAAGCCACTCCTGTGTTGTCTTGGCTTTGTGCTTAGGGTCATCGTCATGTTGGAAGGTGAACCTTCGGCCCAGTCTGAGGCCCTGAGCACTCTATGAAAACAGGTTTTCATTGAGGATATCTCTGTACTTGGCTACATTCAGCTTTCCCTCAACCCTGACCAATATCCCAGTCCCTGCTGCTGAAAAACACCCCCACAGCATGATGCTGCCACCACCATGCTTCACTGTTGGGATGGTATTGGGCAGGTGATGAGCGGTGCCTGGTTTAATCCAGACATAACGTTTAGAACTGAAGCCAGATAGTTCAATCTTGTTTTCATCAGACCAGAGAATCTT
>OMKZ01054070.1:0-10088 GCA_900302535.1 Neoniphon sammara
CGAGGAAAACAAAGTTGAGGGTGCAACTGATGTGAAGCCTGAGAAACTGCTTGTGGAGGGAACAGTAGAACCCACCATGAAGGACATCTCAGAGATCCGGCTTGTTGCAGGGGCTGAACCTAAGAGCTTAGTTTCTGAGGTATCAAGAGATTTTCCTTGACATTTTGAGAGCACATAGCACATAAATGCCTATTCTAGCACAGATTTCATTGCCCCCAGGTGGGAATATGAGCTGCCTCATATACTGTACATGATGTCATTTTCTTGGAAGATGCAGAGAGTGAGGCTTGGTTATGTGTGCACTTTTGGTTTGGGAGAAACGGTTAGATAAAGACTTTGTCCTGGAAGCAGCGTTCTTTTCCTATTTTCAGCAGAAACACTTGTATTCTACAATTCAAGATACTTTTAATCCATTAATATTGTTGTTTTGTGTTGATAAATAGGAACATGTGCACAGTACAGACAAAGTATCATCAGCAAAATTGGACACAGTTCCTGTTCATAAATCGTCATCTGTACGGGTTGAGGTGGAGGTATTACCCATCAAGGAAAACAAAGTTGAGAGTACAACTGATGTGAAGCCTGTGGAACCAGTTGTGGAGGGAACAGTAGAACCCACCATGAAGGACATCTCAGTGATCCGGCTTGTTGCAGGGACTGAACCTAAGAGCTTAGTTTCTGAGGTATCAAGAGATTTTCCTTGACATTTTGAGAGTACATAGCACATAAATACCTATGCTAGCACAGATTTCACTGCCCCCAGGTGGGAATATGAGCTACCTCATATACATGATGTCATTCCCTTGGAAGATGCAGAGAGTGAGGCTTGGTTGTGTTTGCGCTTTTTTTTTAGGAGAAACTTTAAGACCAAGACTTGTTCCTGGAAGCAGCGTTCTTATCTGATTTCAGCAGAAACACTAGTATTTTAAAAATTCATGATACTTTGAATCCATTAATATTGTTGTTTTGTCTCGATAATAGGAAAATGTGCACAGTGCAGACATAATATCATCAGCAAAAGTGGAGACAGTTCCTATTCATACATCATCTGTACGGGTTGAGGTGGAGGTCTCACCCATCGAGGAAAACAAAGCAGCTGATGTGAAGCCTGAGAAACCAGTTGTGGAGGGAACAGTAGAACCCACCATGAAGGACATCTCAGGGATCCGGCTTGTTGCAGGGACTGAACCTAAGAGCTTAGTTTCTGAGGTATCAAGAGATTTTCCTTGTCATTTTGAGAGAACATAGCACATAAATGCCTATTGCTAGCACAGATTTCACTGCCCCCAGGTGGGAATATGAGCTACCTCATATACTATACATGATGTCATTCTCTTGGCAGAAGCAGAAAGTGAGGCTTGGTTATGTGTGCGCTTTTGGTTTAGGAGAAACTGTCAGATCAAGACTTGTTTGTGGAAGCAGCATTCTTTTCCTATTTCAGCAGAAACACTTGTATTTTACAGTTCAGGATACTTTTAATCCATTAATATTGTTGTTTTGTGTTGATAAATAGGAACATGTGCACAGTACAGACAAAGTATCATCAGCAAAATCGGACACAGTTCCTGTTCATAAATCGTCATCTTTACGGGTTCAGGTGGAGGTATCAGCTATCGAGGAAAACAAAGTTGAGGGAGCAGCTGATGTGAAGCCTGAGAAACTGCTTGTGGAGGGAACAGTAGAACCCACCATGAAGGACATCTCAGAGACCCGTCTTGTTGCAGGGACTGAACCTAAGAGTTTAGTTTCTGAGGTATCAAGAGATTTTCCTTGTCATTTTGAGAGCGCATAGCACATAAATGCTTATGCTAGCACAGATTTCACTGCCCCCAGGTGGGAATATGAGCTACCTCATATACTGTACATGATGTCATTCTCTTGGAAGGTGCAGAGAGTGAGGCTTGGTTATGTGTGCACTCTTAGTTTCAGAGAAACTGTCAGATCAAGACTTGTTTCTGGAAGCAGTGTTCTTTTCTGATTTCAGCAGAAACACTTGTATTTTACAATTCTGGATACTTTTAATCCATTAATATTGTTTTTTTGTGTGTGTGTGTTGATAATAGGAACATATGCACAGTGCAGACAAAATATCATCGACACTAGTGGAGGCAGTTCCTGTTCATAAATCTTTGTCTGTACGGGTTGAGGTGGAAGAATCACCCATCGAGGAAAACAAAGTTGAGGGAGCAGCTGATGTGAAGCCTGTGGAATCGGTTGTGGCGGGAACGGTAGAACCCACCGTTAAGCACATGCTCTCAGAGATCAAGCTTGTTGCAGGGACTGAACCTGAGAGCTTAGTTTCTGAGGTATCAAGAAATTTTCTTTGATATTTTAAGAGAGCAGTTGGTTCAGTATTTTACTCCTGTAAAATTCATTCATTTCATTTCTTATGTTATTTGTCACTTTCTTTATCCTTCCTGTCCCATTGCTATCCTTTTGGTAATTCTCCACTATAAATTTGAACATGCCAGAGCCCTTTTTGATGGACACTATACTTTGATGCAAGGATTCTCATACTTTCTCAGATTTCTGTTCTAAGGTTACAGTTTCACTGGAAGGAAATTTTCTTCTTTTTCTAATTTGATTGTGCTGGGACCTCCCCACAAACAAGGCTCGCAATTCACTGTTGGCCATGACCAAAAGTTTTGTTAGGTATTAAAAGGTATTCCTCTGTCTCTCAAAGGTTAAATCCCAGAAGCATGCTTCAGAGATTATGGGTACATCCATCAGTGACATGGACGATCGTCTGAGCAGGCTAGTCACCAAAGTCTTGGCCTGTAAGAACCACTCCGCTGAACTCAACCCCACAACAGTGGCCCAGCAGGTTAGGGAGGCTGAGGTAAGACTACAAATAAGATGCCATAAGACATAAGGCCATATGACATAAGGGAGAAAGAAAACAATCCTGTATAACAGCTGCTGGAGTTGTAAAATAGAGCTGGTGTTGAAAAGCCAGTTGGCATCTTGGTCAGGAAGTTTGCTTGACTTTGCAAAATAATGCCAAAATGCTCCTGGGCAATAGTGCCTCTTCTGTATATCTGTACCAGCCTGCTCTGGGGGTGGGTATTGGAAACTAGCAGACATAACTCTCAATGAAAGCCAACATTACTCTAACAGGTAGTTGCTTGCCTTTATGGTTATATCTGTCCTTGTAGAAATAAAACATACATCAAACACACAAATCATAAAATCTCACATTAGCTTTGCATTTGAAAGCAATACCTCTTGGAAATAAGGACTTTGATCTTTACAGTTAATTCTCTACTCTATTTGTTACTTGTGGCTGCTGAGTACAGGAGTGCCGACAGGCTGCCCAGGACCAGCTGTCATTACTCTCCCAGCAGAGAAGAGCCAATGCTGAGGACACAGACACCCTGGAGCATTTGGAAGGACAGTGGAGTGCTGCTCTGGGGGATGCCACTGCTGTTATCCAGGCTAAAGAGGCCAACCTGAAACTGGTGACTGATTGTGCCAGACAGACCCAAGCAGTTAAGACCACCCTGGAAAGACTGGTGGCAGAACTGGAGGCTATCAGAAAGTAAGTTATCACATCACAGCTTAGACTCAGTGTCTAAGCTGATGGTTAAAGGTACCAGATGCAGTAGCATTTTTAAGTATCATTATATAATAGTCAAATAGTCAGCAGTCGGTCCTTTGGCAATGACATGCCTAAGTCTTCAAAGTATTATAATTATATTAATATCTCAAAGAAACACTAATGTCAGTGTCAAAGATGTACATTGAGTGATTGTATTTATTGCTTCTTAGCATTAAGAAATAAACTTTGCTACAGTGGGTACATACCTAATGTCTAAGACATACCTAATGTCTTTGTTGTAACAGCGATGTTTTAGCTTTAATTTGTGCTTTCCCTTTGTTCCTTCCTTAGAACCCCAGAAGAGAGCAGCTCCAAAGAGGCAGACCGATTGTGCTCTTTCCAAAGAAGTATGGAGGAGAACAGGACAGTTCTTGGTGAACTGCTCCTTACCCATGCAAAACTGGGCTCCCACCTCAGCCCATGTGAGCGAGCAACCGCACAGATCGAGCTTAGGGGTCTACAGGAGAAATGGAGAGGCCTAGAAAGAGCTGTGGAGAGGAATTTGCGCCGTGTAAATGTCCATGCACGGGAGACCAGTGACCTCCTGTTGGAGATATCAGGCCTTCAGGATCACCTAGAGACAATTGACAAAGACCTTGAAGCCCACTCTCCAGCTGCTACTCAGTGGAATTGTAAGAGGGTACAGAAGTTGATGGTAGCAAATGCTGCAGTTAATGCTGCCCAGCAGAGATACCTCCATCTGCAGCAGGTGTCACAGACACTAGTCCCCATCTCACAGTGGGAGAAGGAAACAAAAGAGATAGAACAGGGGCTCCAGAAGGTCAAAGACAAACTCTCAGACACAGAAAAGCTAGTGTCTTCCCTAACCCATGCCAGTAGCAACCCCACCATGGAGAAAATTGTCAAAGTGATGAGGGATGCCCTTGCATGGGCTAAGCAAACAGAGAGTGACATTGAGAGCAAGCGGAAAAGGGTGGCTCTTCTTCCTGAGGACGTGCACCAGCAGATCAGAAACCTGAAGAAGCTTCAGTCTGAGGTGATGGCCAAACAGGGCCAGCTGGAGACACTGGTGGAGGAGGTGATGGAGCTTCTCCCACAGTTAGACCAAGCTGGAGAGGTGCCCATGCTGCGTTCCTGTCTGGATATTTTGGAAGAACTCTCCAAGTCTACCACTGAAAAGCTAGCGAAGGCTGTCAGAGAGATGGAATCAGGTCTGCAGACTAGAGAAAAGATGTCAGAGCAGATAGCTGACCTAGACTCCTGGGTGGTGGCTCATCTGCCCAGAGAGACCTCCGGGAGAGTAGAGAGTGAGGTCAGGAGCCCAACTGACCTTGATCGTCAGGCCCGTCAGATTCAAGAGACCCTGGCTGAAGCTGAGAAACAGGCAGCTGTCTGTGAGGCTCTTGTAATGAAGAGCAGAGACATTGCCTTTGAACTCAGCATTACAGAGAACTGCCATCTTCATGACAAGCTTACCAAACTCCAGGAGGACATCAAAGATATTAGCAACTATGAGAAGACCAACAAACAGGAGTTGGAGGAACTCATCCAGACACAAGACTTGTCCAAGCAAAAGCTGACCACCATAGAAAAAAGCCTGAGGCAAATGTTGGTAGATCTGAACAGGCACAGGTTCCCCATCACCAAAGACTCCCTGCATGCTCTTGAACCATACAAACACATGATTTTGGAGCATAAGTGTCAGGTGGACCTTCTCCAACCCTGTATCCCACAGGAAAAGACAAGGGAACTGTTCTCTATCATTTCTGAACTTCAGAGCAAATTTGCATCTCTGGATATGAAGTCCAGGGATCATGAGAAATACCTGAACTTGAGGCAGTGCGTGGAGGACTTCAAGGAGAATGTGCAGGAGCAAGTCCTTCAGACCAAAGACGATAGCAGGGGCGTGGAGGAGAGGTGCAAGACCTGCCAGACCCTCCTTGCCGAGTTCCCTCTGATAAAGTGGCTGTGTGACGAGGCTGCCTACAAACTCCAGAGCATCTCTGCTGACCTCTATCCTTCACAGCTGGCGACTGAGCAACAGAGACTTAAGCAAAACATGGAGAACCTTAACACCTTTGAGATGGCTATTAGCAACAACCTTAGCATCATTGAGTGGGGTCAGCTGAAGGGTCTGGACCTTGACTCAGAGCGGAAAGCCACCCAGGCCTTCCTCAGCGAGACACAGCAGGAGCTTCAGCAACCCCATGTGTTGGAACCAAAGGAGGCAGTCATTACTGAGGAGCACCGGAGAATTATATCTTTGAAAAGGACCGTAGAGTCCAGAATGAGAGCATTGGAGGTTCTGGAGCAAAAGAAAGGAGACAGACAAGGAAGAAAATCTCTGAGTCTGGCAGACTTGAAGCATAAAGTCCTAAGTGAATGTGACTCACAAATGGCAAGTTACATTGTTCTGCTGTGTTTTACTCTGCATTTTTACATTCTGTTCCAGATATTTCTCTTGTGCTAGATATTTCTGCAAATCCACACTATCCAATACTGTTCAATATTCAAAATGATGAGGAATTGACTAATCAATGCATAGAAATTGAACCCAACATACATAGGCTGAAATCTTAAACTGTTTGTAGCGCTATGGAAAAATAAAGCAAACGTAAACAGAATCACCAATATAAATTATTATGTTATATTTTAGGAGAATTTCTCTCGGGCCAGGGAGTCTTTGAGGAGGTACACCTCTGCTGTGAGACATGCGGTTCAGTTCCTGAGGGCCACTGAGGCCTCTATCCTGCCCACACAGGGCTCAGTGGGAATGTGCTCTGAAAGGCTGGAGGAGACCCAGCGGGTCTTGGCCTCACTGGAGCAGCAATTCCAGACCCATGTGGACCAGCTCCAGAGCCAGGTTCCCCAGCACCCTTACCTTTCCCCCCAGGAAGTGGAGAATCTTCATAGGAATATTTTGAGCCAGCTTCTGGTGAGGATGTCCACCCTCCAGGCACAGGGCAACATAAAACTGGAGACTCTCAGCAGGTACAGAGATTTTATAATAATTTCCCATAACGTTCTGGTTCCTCAGTCTTACATAAAAGTCTCATTCCAAAACAAAATCGGAATCAAAATCAGTTAATTGTCCTGGTTGCATAGCTGCAAATTTATACAGCATAAATAACTTATGTGTTAATATGGATATTAGTTTTTCAGGATATTACAGACAAAGATAAAAAGGCCTCAGAAGGAATAAAAAAGACATTACAAGATATGTAATCGACAGACTATAAATATCACATATTTATACTGTGTATTCAACATTTAGTCACTACTTTGATGCAAACAGAAGGGAAATGGAAGGGATTTTTTTCTCATTTGGACATTAACTTATCAACATTTGTATCTCTCAGGTGTGGTGAACAGTACAGAAACTACAGGAAGTGCCAAGATGAAATCAGCCAGTGTGTGAAGAACATAGATGATGGTCTTTCACAGTGCATGTCTCAAAAAGTCACCTCCCTCACTGACTGCACTGACCAGCAAGTTAAACTGAAGGTATGAAACCGAGCCTCTTAAGGTGTTGACCACTCAGGGGAGCTATTTCCTGCTTTCATTTTATAAAGTTTGTCTTAAAATGACAACGAAAAATAGACCCAGTCCTGGATCCGGATCCTGCCTCATGTTTTGTTCTGCAACATAATCCTCTGTCAACCCAACACATGGAAGCAAGATGCTCTCAAAATAGTTTTCCACTGTTACATTTATGAAAAAAATCAGTGCTTGACTGACATTAGCCCCTTAGTTAACTCTCTGACTGTCCTGTGTAGGCTCTGTCTGAGGAGGTGGAGTCTGTTCAGAAGCATTTTGAGGGCTTAAAGGAGTGGTGCCCAGAGCAGAGCTGTCGTATAGGCAGGCAGGCTGCTGTGGCTGCTGTCTGGAAACAGGTATCCAGACTACGCAACTGCACACAGGAGCTGACAACTCGCTGCAAGCAGAGGATGGCAGAGTGGAGTGAGATCACCAAGAGAGTAAGTAGATCTAGATACAGGCATGCAAATCCATCTTCACAAATGATTTCCTCTTGTATTGAGGTTTAAAAACGTATATTTTTTTTCAATAAGTGGAAAAATCTGGGATCAAAAAGTTTCACTTGTTTTCACTTGTTTAAGAATTTTCTCAAAAGACAGTAACTTTAGGTAATGTGTACATGTAAGCATGAATATATTACTGTTATCAAGATGTAAAGTGGAATCTAGCTAGGTTGAAGCCTAGGTACATTAGTGTTGGCCATGAAAGTGGAGATTCCTATCCTTGTTAGATCCAGGACTTCATATAAGTAGATAGAATATATGGGACAATACTGCAATGGATAATGCTTTAAATTTAAAACCACAAGGCTTACCAATTGAATCATGTAGATCAGAAAATGTTAGAACCTGCACACCACCCTTTCTTTACAAATCTGCAGATATGCAAAAGTTGCATTAGATGTGATGATGACATCCGTTCACTGCTCTGTCTGGTCCTTCCTCTCAGGTGGAGAAGGCCTCCGCTGTCCTGGAGCAGGTGGAGGCGGAGCTTCCTGCCAGCTCCGCGCAGAAGGTCTCAACTGAGGAGCTTCACGACCTGCTGCTGTTCTGGGACCAGTACCTGGACCGACTGGACTGTGAGCATCGGGCTCTGTCTGCATTAGAACTGCGTATTGCCAGGCTGCTGGGAGTCCCCGCCCACCTGGAACAGGCTCCTCCCACTCCGCTGTGCCAGCAGCTGCAAGCCATGCAGGCCCGATTCGGCAGGTGAGGCAGGGACTGACTACTTGGAGATAAAAAAAACTAAAAAATAAAAAACATACCTTTATTTTTGAGTATTAGGAATCAAGAAAATGTTCAGGTAAAGGTCAATTATTAGTTTTCAGATGAGTCACGTGAAAGTCCAGTTTGAAAAATCTTTGTTTGCAGTGTAAATTTTATGCATTAGTTCTAAATTTACCTTCTCCTTTAAATTATGAATGTAAAGCATGTAATGTAATCAATGTGAACACCACTCATCTGAAAACTAATATCAGACTTTATTTGAAATAAAATTTTCTTGATCCCTAAAGCTCAAAGGATAAGCCTTATCATTAAATAATGCATTATCATTATTTCTTTTTGGTCACAAACAAATAAAAACAAAAAATATCCTCTAAAAGTCCAACATATGATGAGAGCCCTGTATATCTATTGGTGGTTGTTAGTGTGGTTTTATGGTGTTCACTCTGTGTTCATGTGTGTGTGTGTGTGTGTGTGTGTCTGCAGCCTGAAGCAGAGCAGCAGGGCAGGTCGGGAGGCGGCCCGGCTGGAAATGGAGGAGAGGGAGAAGGTGCGTGAGGAGCTGCAGGGGGTTCGGGTTTGGCTGGAGGCTGCAGACAGTCTTCTGTCCGAGCTGCAGCACTACAGCAGCACGCAGGAGCTTCAGGTGGGCCACCACTTCATCTGAAGAAGGGTTTCTCTGGGTGCCTCACACCTGTTTTTTTTTCCTTTGGTCAGAATGTGAGTGGAAAGTTGACTTTGTTGGATTTGGTTTGTTCAGAGCCTGCAAACAAGAAGGTTGCACAGATCAACAAATAGCTTGATTACTGAACAGAGTTTTAAGATTTTGGTTATGGCTTGGCGGAGGATCTGCTGCAACCCTCTGAGTTTGGGAACCTCTGATCAAGCCAGCACAGCACTCAGTTTGGAGCGTCTGTTTCCCTCCAGGCCGGTGATGTGAAAGAAGAGGACGGTTCAATCCTCCTGACTGCAAACACAATGACACATTTGTACTCGGCGCAACGAACTTCTTAGCTCATTTTTATCCATGGAGCCCTCTCAGCTGGACATCTCAACACATCCAAACACGAATTTACAAATACAACACTGACATTATGATAATCAATCAACACAATGTACACAGGCGTTAGTTAGAAGACAGTGTGGCTTTCTCTTTACTACCAGGTGCACACTGTATGATATCACAGGTGATTTAGACACATTTTCAAGTTAGGAGTGAAATCGGCGTGCTTGCAGCTGCTGGTCGTTGGGTCTCATAATGTGCAAATTCTCGTTGTTGCCTCATCTTAAAGTGTGGCACTGTTTTAATGCAAGATGCCATTCAGTAGCTTGGCAAATGTAAGGTGTCCTGCATCATATGATTGTGTGATGTGCCTCTAGGGTAAATTTGTCACTTCATGTGAGCAGAGAAATGGATCTGACACCAGATTTCATTGGGGCACACAGAGTGGATTTCCTGTGTCTCAGTTAATGGAGACGGGACGCTCCTCGCTTTGTGATTCAAGCTGGTAAGACAGGTGAACTTTTACATGACAATATTGGCCAAGGCAGCTTTAAAAATGCAAAATCACTCAGAGACGGAGACTGTTGACTGTCCCGGTGTAAGTGTCCAGTAAGTGCGCAGCGTTTGAATGCAACCGTTGGTCTGGCCCGAGGCCCGGAGGCAGTTTCACTCGATCCACCTGCCAGCCCCTGACTGCTGTGTCGCCTTTGTCCAGAGACCTGAGCTGCCGCCAACATCTCCCTATCCACTTTCTCTTTTCTCTGCT
>OMKZ01054090.1:0-13221 GCA_900302535.1 Neoniphon sammara
GGCAGCAGAGCGCATGCGCGGACTCACGCGTCCGTCCAACCAGGAGGAGACCTAGAGCTTCTATAATATACACATTCTATTTATATACATAGTATTATTATTATTATAGATGCATATTATTCCTCACATACATATGATAAAAAAATATTTTAATATATATTACATTAGAAAAGGAGAAACATATCTATATTATTATTATACTATACTATGCTAAAAGTTATTTTACTGTTTTAAGTTTTACTCTACCGCTGGAACCCTTACATTATTACACCTGCATATTATTCTAAACATACATAACATTTTACCCTAGGTCTGCACCAGGAGCTCTTGAATAGTAATAATGATGATGATAGTAAAAATCATACATGCAGTCATACTCACATGCATGTGTTAAGCCTCCAGCAGTTCATACACTGCACACTGTTCATATGACAACACTTATTTAATGTCCTATACAGCAGAACAAGAGCAGGGCCTCCTGTGATCAAACTGTTTTGTAAGGTGCTGGATGTCGATGGATCTTCCACCAGACAGATCAAATGACAGCCGGCTGTTTTTCGAGACTTACACTAAACCACAAGCTGTCCATTATTTCTAATTTCTCGAGGACGTCGTTTGGGGTTTATTTCCTGCCGGAGTCACACAAGCTTGTCTGTATCTGAAGAATAAAACATCACTTTTGTTAAATAAAGTTTTCTGTCCTGTAGTTTGTCTTTTTTTTTTTTTTTTTCAGTGATCAGGGGAAGTCAGCCGAACACAAACACATTATCTCAGCAGCATCTTGCTTCACATTCACACAGCTCTGCAGGGATTTGCACCAACAGGCTTCTGGTGACAAGTCTTCTTCTCCAACTTTTAGTCTGTCTTCTGTCAGTCTTTTCTTTTGTCTTTTCTTTCCTGCACAAGATCTACGCAGATGTACATATCAAGCTGCAGACGCCTCAAACAGATGAACATTTGGTCATCTGCAGGAGTCTGGTCCTCAGTCTGAACTTTGAGATAAGATTTTGGTTTAAAATGTTACAACTGTCTCCTCCAACCAGCCTGCATGTGGAGGCATGACACCAAGAAAGAGAGACAAATGGCATCAGACAGATTTCTCAATGCATTCTTGCAATATTGTAAAACACGGTTCATAGCAATCCAAGAGAAAAAAGGAGATGCAGTGTTGATCAATTCATAAAAGAGTCTGTTCCTCTATCCAGAATGGAAGAAAAACTGATCTTATACATCCTACATTCCTGTCTATTCAAGAACAACAACCCTAAAAATCTGCGTATTTTTTGGACCCCTGGTGCTCCTTCAATGGCCCCTGATGGTCTCCAGACCATAGTTTCAGAGTAAGAAAAGTGGGGTTAAACAGAGTGGCAATGAAGCTGGACCACCAACCGTCCTGTTGGCACAGATCTGAAAATGTATTTTAAATTTAGCTGGCTATTTTGCATCACCAGGCAGCTGACTTGTGGGTAAAAAAAAAATTGCCTTAGTCCTTCAGGTTTCCTTCAAGACTTTGTTAGACCAGTGCTGGGGATATTGCAACTTTTTATTGCAACGTTTTGAAGGTTTCAGTGAGGAATTTTGGAGAAACTAAATGACAGAAACTGTGACAAGTGTTTGGTGCAGAGAGGTGCAAAGGCAAAGTGTTAAAATGTCAAACTGGATCTATAATTTCATAAGGGCTGTAAGCGCTATTGAAAAAAGTCTTCTCAGTCACTTCTCCTGGTTAAATAAGAGCTAAAGTCATCTCCGTTTTTTATTTGCATGTATTTACCTTTTGGTTTTAATATGACACAGCTCCTGGACAGATCATATGCCTTTATCCCTTCATGACAGTGACTGCTTTAGAATTCAAAGCTGTGTAAGTGAACAGGAGGGGGCACCATTCACCAAGGAGAGAGAGAGAGAGAGAGAGAGAGAGAGAGAGAGAGAGAGAGAGTATATTGGATAATATTTTAAGTGTTGTACACTGTTGCTGTCTGATAAAACATATGGCAGCGGTCACTGAAGGAGCTTCAGGGAGAGAAATAAAGAGAAGACGCTTTCAACCAAACTACAGCTGTATCCAACAATAAAACATCACGTTAAATAATAGTTTTTCTTTTGTGTACATTCAAATGTGCACCCTCAGGATTTAAATAAACTGATATAAACTCATCTCAGTATTTGACGTCATTAATAAGGTGATCGTCTCCCGCTTGAACACAGTAAGTATCCTGGATCCTGAAGTGTGGCTCATAAAAACCAAAACATCCTTTAATCAGCTCATTAAAAACCTTTTACATTTATGTGAGAGGTGTTGCCAGGTGTGCCAAGTGGGATACTATCAGGGCACTGTGACCTCTGACCTTTGACCTCCTCATACTGCTCTTGTAAATCACTTTGGATATCAGCCTCAGCTAAATGCTCAAAATGTGAGTGCAAAATGTAAAGGTGTCAAACTGCCTGATGACTTTTACATTTACAGTCCAAGCTGTTGCTGCAGTGCAGCGCCCCCTGCTGAAACACTGCCACTGTGACTTAGGTTTTTTTTTGTTTGTTTGTTATCAGAGGTTAACCTTTGATCAGAGATAAATCCTATCTAACAAAAAGTCTTTGTTGATAGGCGTACGGGGTGTAAAGTCTTATCAGATGCATTTCCACAGCCTAAATCAGCATATCTACTTTTTGTTGTTGGTAGGTGACATAACAACATTTGGAAGGTCCCTTTACTTGTGCAGCAGCACAGGGCCAATACACATCCAGTATGCACAAATCATGGACTAATGGCTAAATTTCAGTCATTTTCCTTCATTTGTCACTATTTGTAAAAGACAAAAAAATGTTAAATTATGTGCTGGGTCAAAACAGATGCTAAGTGTGCAAAACATTAGGACACCTTGCTGTTTTGTGACATGTTGGATGTGCAGTGCAGTGCAGCCTCTGGCCACAGGGGGGCACTGCAGCTGCACATCAGGCTGAGGCACACAGAAATCATTCTGAGCCAATGCACATGATCAGTTTTGCTGACAGATATTGACCAACAGTTGTATTCAATGACGTTTGCTCCCCCTGTTGCTCACGTTTGACTTGGTCTCACAGGATCATGAATTCAGTTCACTTCTATGTTATTTTTGGGACTTTTATTCATCCAAGGTTGACTGATCATGAGTGTTATTTGCTCACCAGCATCCTCTTTCACTTTTTTACACACTCACAACAGGGACTTTCAACAGAGCAAATAAGGATTAAGGTCACACTGAAAACATAAATTACTTTTTTTTTAATATTCTTGTATATTTATTTCAAAATCTCATTACTTTTGCAGTGTTTATTGCTTTCTTCATGTTTTACCAGTAGGTGTACGTAATAAAAATTTCACCCAACTGTCATCTTTCAACCAGAAATACATCAAAGTACACAAAGACACAAGATGGCTTTAAAATGTCATTTCAACACGACTTTAAAATGCTCACTGACTTTCCCAGACTAGACGTCAGCAGCTGGTCCAGGATTAAAACTGGGGACCTTTTCTAACCCACTGCCATCTCATGTATCCAACCAGTGGACCAGAAATCAAGTCCCCATGTATCACCAAACTTAGCTGACTTGCTTGGTATTTGCTTGTGTATTCTAACAAAAGTGTCTCTAGAGAGAGATAAAAGGCTGCGGCAGCATTTAGACGATGTGACAGTAAAACTCCATGGTAACCAGTGCTAATGAAATCCTGTAGATCAAGTGAAAAAAGGTGCAATAAGAGGGCATTCAATAAAGTGTAAATTGCTGTCAAGGTTGCAGCTTGAAGTTATGGCACTGTTTGTGCTAAGCCACGCCCCTTTCCACAATGCTGCCGTCATAGGACACGCCCCTTTGAGCCAATCAGCGAGGAAAGTTGATCTTTACTGCCTTTACACATGTCCAACCTCCCCACCAGGGCTTCATGATGTTACGTGGGTGAATCTTGAAATTACGGTCCTGTTTGTGTGAAGCCCCACCCACTGCCACGCCCCCTTGAGTCTGATTGGCCCTAAAAGATAATCTCTTCTTTGATGGCCCATGATAAAAATGCCAACTGGGCCTCATGATGAACATAGATGCATTTATGCTATGTTCAATTCGGTGCCTGTTTGTCCAGTTTTTATGTAAATGAGCAAAGCCCCGCCCACTGCCCACCCGCCGCCCACCTGAGGCTGATTGGCTGTCCCATGACCAACCTGAGTTCAGATGTTCTCACCTGGACAAACCAACTGAACTGAAGGATGAGCGAGTTTGAATGAACCACTGCAAACATGGGACATGTTATGAAGAAGCAAAAGAGCACACATTTAATCTTGAATTGAGCCGCCCTTGAATTACAAATGGAAGTGTACACTCGAAACTAAATTCAATCTCTTTTTTCATATGTGCTTTAAGGCTCCTACAGTACGCAGGCTTCAGCCTTCAGGAAACAGACATGAGCGCACTTGTAGCTCTGTGTCATCATAGCCAATTAGCCAAGCATAAAACACACATATACATAGACTTGTGCACACACCCAACTCCTTCCCACACACACACACACACACACACACACAGACACTCGCCCACACCCTCATTGTAAATGCAGGCTTACATGAGCTGTCTTTGATCAGTCAGATGAAAGACAAAATGAAGAACTCCCTCCACAACTGAAAGCAAGACTGTTTGATTTTTTTTTTTTTTTTTTTTTTTTAAGAGAGACACTTACGGTGGCCCTCATCTGTTGTTTTGTCTAGAGTGGGTGGGCCGCTGTTTTTTGGGGTGGAATTTGTCCCACATTGTTATTGGCTGTCAATCAGAGCCCATATTCCCACTGCACATCTCTCGACTTTGAATGGAAGAAAAAAATCAAAGCAGAGAGATGACTTGAGCCTGCTTTCAAGACCGATCTTTAATGTCACTTCACTGTAACTTTGAGGACGATGAGGCTTTGCAGAGAGGTTGGCTTGTTGTGGCTTGACTCCGATCGGGATGAGATTAGTTGCACCAGGCATCTCTGTGATTTTACAATACAAATGGGTCATGTCAGTAACTTTTTCGGGCTTTTTACAAATTGTGCATTCCTATGCCTTTTATGTCATCTGTTACCCATGATAAAACACTTTGTAGAAAATAATCCTGGGTATTATCAATCCCACACGAACTGACATGTTGGGAGTTTCATCTGTTGGAAAGGAGTCAACCACTTTTCCTCATGATTTTTCTTTGTGATTTTTTCTTATATATGGAGGCACTCAGTGAAGTCTTTGCATCTGCCTTCCTCAACCAAAGTTTGACTGATAAATATATTCGATATTAGCTGTTACTAGGGACATATATGAAAACAATGCTAGAAAATGAGATTAGGAAAGTACTCAAGATTCAAAGTGCTGTTCTGATGGGCAACGCTTGTAGCTGCTGTAGATAAGATATTGTCTGCAAAGGGCCACAATTTTGCCTCGTGTCCATAAAGCAAATTAGTTTCAGTGAACATACAGGATATGAATGCAGGACTACAGTATGGCTTGACATATTTAGCCAAAAATCCAAGTACATATGATGCATGGAATCCGATGTGGTGTAAAAAGGAGCACACACACCCAATTCTGTAAATAAAACAGTGATTTGTTATCTAAGTAAGAAATTTAACCAACATCCTCAAAATCCTGTAAAACGAATCCCATCTGAGTGGAGCTTTAGTCTCACTGAGCAACAATGAGCGCTAAGAGGCATGTCTAGTTCCTCTGAGCTGTGATATTAGCCACATTTTATTCTGCTGTGATAATTGTAGTAATTGTTCATATTCTGGCAAGTCAGTGCCATTGCTAGAAAGGAAAGAAACATAATTCTGCACAGTCATACTTTGTTGTCCTTTTTGATTTTATTTCGACAGTCCAATGTTAATATTCAACCGTGTATCAACTTAGTATTAACTTAACCATAACTTAAACTGATTCAAACTTGCTATTAAATTCAAAAGCCAATGGATAGTCAACTGATGCTAAATTGAGTATGTACATTGGACAGTCCAAATAAAGTGTGACTCAGTTTTCACATTAGATTGCAGTGTGTTTGTACTGAATTGTGAAGCCTGTATCATCTATCAGATCATATTGTGAGAAAAGCACTTCTTCCCATCATTACCACTCATCCTGAAATGTAGCCTATACCCTCATCACTGCCCTTTTAATAACACATCGACCAAATGTCATATCTGATTACAGCCACGGACCTGGACTATGGACCTAACCTGGTAGATTTTAAAAACAGCCCCAGCTGCATCGTACCTGTCTGTCTGGGGCTCGTGGGTCTTCACAGATGGCTGCTTTCATATATTCAGTCCCTAAAAAGCTGACATTTTGAAGAGACGTGTGTTTGAGAGATCTATGTGCAACAATCTGCAATCGATTGTTGTCCCTCAGGAAGTAGACGGATTTTTGTCTTGCAGAAGCTCCGTGTTGCGTGTTGAGTGAAAACCTCGGAGCTGCAAGGTTTCACCGAAGTCCCGCTTTTTACCCCTGAAGAATCGTCTTATTTTGCTCTCGTTTCAGCTGACAGAAATTACAAGGAATCAATTGGTGACTATTTGTAGGTCACAACAAACTGCTTAATGCTCACAAAGTTCAGATTGTGCAGGTTAAATGCATAAAGGCGATTTCTATAATGGCTCCAGCTGTAATCGCAGACTAAAAGCTTACCCATCTCCTGCCTATCACGCCTAAACCTTTATTAGTGGAATAGCCTTAACGTGAAGAGCCACACTAAGCTGAGCTCTATCAGTGAATCACTCAGACCAAATGACTGCGTGTGTGTGTGTGTGTGTGTGTGTGCGTCATCAGGTCTCAGCTGCGAATCAATGTCAGCCCTTTGTCATCCTCCATTATCTCCTCCACTCTCTGTCTCTGGAGAGAGAGAGAGAGAGAGAGAGAGAGAGAGAGAGAGAGAGAGAGAGAGAGAGATCTGAATGAGAGAGCAACAGATAGACAGAAGGGAAGGAAGAGAGAGAGAGGGAGAGGGAGGGAGAGAGAGATCTGAATGAGAGAGCAACAGATAGACAGAAGGGAAGGAAGAGAGAGAGAGGGAGAGGGAGGGACAGAGAAAGTTAATTACCAAGGCGAACAGTCAGGTTCAGTCAGGTTGTTAGACAGAGCGAGAGAGAGTCAGAGAAAGTGAGGTAGAAAAGTAAAGCGAGGAGAAGGGAAGGGTAACACAGATTGACAGATACAGAGAGAGCCATTGATGGAAAGACAGAGGATAGAGGGAGAGAGAGAGAGAGACATAAGGAGAAAGACGGAGAGAGAGTTAATTAACATGGCAACGTGGGCTCAGATTGACAGAGACCACGGTGGATTCCCACATGCAGACGTGCTTAATGGATGTCTAGACTGTCTCATCACATCCTGTTTCAGTGACGAGGTCAAAATCATCTCCCACAAGTCAGTCCTGGGAGAGGTGGCTGTTTAAAACATCCCTTAATTGGGTTTTGGAATTAGTGTATTTGCAGTGTTTTGCTTTGGTTGTGTTTAGCATGGTCCCTCCCCACAAAAAAACATAAACTAAACTGAGTCTCACTGGAGTGGCGCTGTGTATCACATCGTGTGCAATCAAGTTGAGACTGAACATTTTGCAACTAGGCTCATGCAACAACCAATCAAAATGCTTTTATCATGTCATGTGATTAACAGTTGGGCTACCTAGTGGTACCGGGCACATTATTATAAATCCCACTGGAGGTCTGGGAAAGACATGGTTGAGGGCTTGTATCAAAGCTCTTTTAGCAACAGGACAACAAACCTTCTGACCATCTAAACCTCTTGTGAGCGCATCTTTCCCAGAACTGCTGGGATTCATAATAACATGCACCAGGCGGGCAAATACCAGCTGCCATATTGAAACCAACTGGGGAGTAGGTTTAGATACAGCTCTGTTAATGTCAACTGGGTCTGGTTGCAAAGACGGTGTCTATGCAGAAACAGGCAAATTTCTCAGTAAACAATTCTTGAGAGGAAACGGGGGGAGGGGTTAAAAAGGTACAACAGCCTCACTGTCCCAACCACTTTGCAAGTGCAAATGCAGAACAGAATCCAGAAAACACACTTATATAGAGGAAAAGAAAGAAAGTGGACTGTTTATTTTTCAGGGACATTTAACTGCCCCCATCAATCCCATTTCCAAGTGCAGTGTTTAACAGGCAAGCTGAATAGAAACATTGGGCAGTTCAAATAAAGTGTGCCCAAAACTTGTATACTTCACTTCTCTGTAACAGGAAACAGGCTGTTGCTGTTGTCAATGCCAGTTCCTCTTCTTCTGTGGTCTGTGGTGTCCATGGCAAGGGACCTGTGCTATGTAGATTAAAATAGCCCATTCTAAACCTACGAAACACCTTGTATCTTTGTTTTATGTGAGATGTACAATATCTAAAACATTTAAGTAAATGCATATAATTTTGTTTAATAATTGAACTATTTGAGTGATCTTTTATGTCAATGTGAAATAAGTTTGGGTGATTATCAAATCCAAGAATGCCAGATTGAGACTTGTCTTGGTGAGAAAGATCTTAACGAAGGCGAGCGCAGACACTTCCTGACAGATTGAGACGGACTGTGTGCTTGACATTGTACGATCAATTAAGACACAGCTGTTCATTTTCCCAGCTGTTTAGACAGTTATGCTCAGTAATGCAGACTACAGCGGACGTGATGTGTTGTTCTCGCAACGAATCTTGCCCTTTCTATTTGTTTTCACCGGTCAAATTACCATCTGATGCTTCCTTAGCTGGCAAGTCCATTTCCACTTTTATACAGTATATCCTCCCATCTTTTCTTTTATTTATGTTGGAATTATACTTTTGGGTTCACAGACAAGATTCCTTATCCTTTGAAGACTTCAATCAGTCTTTGCTTGAGGAGGCCGAGCTAGGTGTCAACAAAATAGCATTTTAATTGGTTGGTGGTTAGCTACGGTTCATTTCCTCATAAAGAATAACAACTGGGAAACATGTTTGGCTATTTCTCATTTTCGTGAGAAATGAAAATGAGAAATGGCTGAATGTCTTCAACAAATTTTTACCTTTGATCAATTATTGTATTGTCAAAATGAATTCTCTAGTTTGGGTTTCTCTCAAAAGTCACTGTGTGATGTTGTAATGTAGAAGATTTGGATGTAAAACTACTTTTTAAAAATCAGACTCGTAGGCTCACCAAGTTACACAAGGCTGTTTAATTCTACTAAAATACACGCATCACAGTATAAACAATGTTTTAAATAATAGACTTCATCTGGCATAACTCCAGTCATGCCTTCTCACACCACATTGCAGCTTAGTAAGGCGTGGCATCAGCTCAAAGTCTGAATTGCAGGTTAGTTTGAATGAGTGTGAGGCTGCTGGTGGGCGGAGCCTCTCGTTAGGTGTCATTGCTCACAGCTGAGCTCAGCCTTTAAAAAGCCTCAGTTTGGTTGAGTTCTGATCAGTTGCTGTGTGTTGGAGGGGGAGACGCCATCAGTCTCCCTCTCTGGTTTGTGTGGTGTGGTGTGTGGGGGTCTGTTTGGGGGGTCTGTTTGCTCTACTTTTTGTTTTCTGGCTCTAAAGTGTAGGAAAACCTAACAAAAACTATGGCCAACATTCAAAACTACATTAAGCAAACTCTTTGTTAAAACACACCTGTTGACAAGGTTTAATTAGGAAGTGAGGCTGCAACAGAGCAAAGCGCCTCATCCCATCTGACTGAAATAGTGCAGATTCTCCCTGGTTTGCAGAGTTCTGGTGTCCAGACATTTTCAGACAGGAAATATCTGCAAGAAGCAATGAATCCACACTTTAAGGCCAGTTTCCCAATTTCCAACCTTAATTCAGTCAACTTTTTTCAAAGTCTAACTTACGATGATCTGCATGTCGTGGTTTTAGGAAAACATTGAAGTGGTTGTTGCGTTTGTCACTGTAGACATGATCATTGTTTTGCAACTGGCTATTTCCTTGATTTTGTAACAAGTTTACTGCTAGTTGTTAGCTTAGCCTCCACCTAGCTAACAACAACTAGTGTTGCTAAGTGTCACGGTAGCAGGCAGGTAGACCCAAATGCAAGAGACATCAGGCAAGCTGGATCAAAAAATAACTAATTCATTAAAGCAGGTAGACTATAGCTCGGGAACAAGGCATGAGACCCGGCAGAACAAAATGAACCGACAAGGACTGAACTACACAAGATTTAAAAAACTAGATTGAGGGAATAGGGTACAGGTGGTGAGACAGGAAAACAGGCAAAGATCTGACTGGCTGAGGCATGGGCAACACAAGGGCAGGGCTGACGAGATGCAAGGCAGGTGCAGAGGTAAATCCAATCAGCGCCATACGGCATGCTTTACAGTTAAAAAAATACCAGCTGAGAAAACTGCATATTTATTGCATCATTGAGTGGCTTGAGCAAACATCAGAACAACATGTCCAGGCATTCATGGCTGGCTACATGCTCCAGGGTGCCTTGATCCCAGACAGGCTCTGTTCATTGGATGCACAAACAGCATGAAGTTTTATCACAAAGCTGAAGATGGTGGAAAAATGTGGTGGTGATTTTATATATCTATACATTCAAAGAGCAAATTTTGCCACGCTAAGTGCTCTGAAAGTTGAACATCTGAGGTGCTTCTGATGACAGAAGAATGCTCTCTGCAGCTGTGCTGTAACAGCCCATGGGAGGGCAGGATAGAAAGGGCTGTGAAGCAGGATGAGCGGCGCTGCTAGCATCCATGTACTCAGAATCAGAATCCATGTCCTGGTGACAAACCTCCACTAACCTGCCCCGATGGGTGGGGAGACTGCAGTTGGCTGAAAGCTTGGGCAGAGGACAGTAGCCTTTGGGAGCTGGATGATTGCCAGACTCTTTCAGTGGCGAGACCACTGGAAACCCTGCTGAGAATCGCCGTCAGCACTGTGAATGGAAGGTACCTGGCCACCAGCGCTCAGTTTCCCCAGCTCGGAGAAGGCTGACTGCTGTTGTGCCGCATGTTCTGTGCCTGAGACAAAGGCAGGCCTACATGCGCTCATGAAGCCAGAGTGAGGCCTATATGTAACTTTAGAAGCCTGATGATACTCCTTCCTCTTTGAAATCAGTTTGCAGCTTCCGTGTGCTCCTGCTGCTCCGGCTGTACTGCGGTCTGTTCACCAATAATCTGTTTCTAATTTGTTGACTCTTTTACTGTTCTTTATACTTTGTTTTCCCTCTACTTTTCTTCCTTAACAATCGGCATTTGTTAGGCTGTCTCTACTAGAGAGACGTGTCCGTCAGCTTGAGGAATATAAGGTTAGTTTAGTCACAGTAGACATGACGGGCACACCAGATAGCATAGCTACTGGGTCGACTAGCAGCCCAGTTAGTGCCATCTCTCCCCCTGTAGTGCTAGCCCTCCTAGCGTAGTTGCACCGGCAGACGGGGAGTTTGTACCGGTCCCGAACGCAAGAGTGCTTGCCATCGCTTGTGCGGCCTGATTCACAACCGGTCGCGGGTGTGAATCATTTCTCCCCTCTTGCTAGTCCCTCTGGCCGGCCATGTCATTCTGCCTCTCCCGACCGGTCCAGCTCCCGTACGTTAGTGATCGGGGACTCGATTACCCGCGGGATCAGATTAGCTACGCCAGCGACCGTCACTTGCCTCCCCGGGGCCAGAGCTCCCGACATAGAAGCTAACCTTAGGGTGCTGGCAAACAACAGGTGTAGCCATAAGGGTAAGGCACACAGCAAACACTCTGATAACATTGTCATACATGTTGGCACCAATGATAGGATGAGACAATCTGAGGTCACAAAGAGTAACAGCCAGGACATGTGACCTCACCAGAAAGATGTGTCAGCATCGATTAATTATCTCTGGCCCTTTACTTGTCAGGGGTAATGATGAGAAGTACAGCAAATTAGTCTCTCTGAATCACTGGCTGTCCCAGTTGTGTGCAGATGAGGGTTTCTCTTGTAGATAACTGGCCCTCCTTCTGGGGTCGACCTGGCCTGCTGAAAGCGGACGGCCTGCACGCTACTGGGCATGGTGCCGCTATTATTTCAGGAAACATAGATGTTTGAGGCAGGAATGACACAGCCCCCTAGAGCAGGCCGGGCTGCAGGTGAGTAGAGAACCTGCATGGGAGATGCCACTAGAGGGTGCTGAGTCCCCTGGTTTACAGACTCATATTCATTGCACTAAGATTACAATGACTAGGCGCTCAGATAGCATAACACTGATAACAGTCTTCCTGCCCTCCTAGGTCTCCTAGTTCTTCTAGTCCTCCCTGTGATGCAGCTGTACACCATGGCCTTGGTTCTGATCCTCATTCTGACAGCAGTCCTTCGGCTTTTCCCATCCGTGTAGTGTCCCTTCCTCGCCGCTTCGTTCAACATAGATGCAGACAGTCCATTATACAAAAATCTTACTATTAAATTTAACCCCAGCGTCCACTGAAGTTTATGTACGCCCCACAACCCTGAAATTAGGCCTTATCAATATTACATCACTCTCTCTCTCTCTCATAAGGCACTGCTGGTTAATGACCTTATTACTGAACTCAGCCTTGACATGATGGGTTTGTGTGAAACTTGGTTGAAGCCTGATGTCTTTTTTCCCCTGAATGAAGCTTTATTATTAGTATTAGTATTAGAACTGAAAATCCTCCATAGTAGGGGACTTCAACATTCATGTTAATGACTCCTCAGATCCTCTCAGCAGGGCTTTTGCAGACATTGTAGAGACTTATGGCTTCAAACAATACGTCCATGAACCCACTCATTCCAGTGGCAACACTTTAGACCTTATCTTAGCTCGCGGTTTAAATGTTTCTCGTGTTGGAGTCTCTCCTTACACTGCTGCCCTATCTGACCATTACCTTATTACATTTCAGATAATGCTTACTTCTCCTTTAGTTAATCCACTATCTACCACCGCTCTTAGCTCCCGTCGCATTAATTCCTCCACCGCTGCTGCGCTTACCGACCCTGCCTCCAGCCCTTATGTTGCTTGATCATCAGTTCTTTGAACGACTTGGCAGATGGTCTAAACTCTACTCTCCTTATGGCTATCGATTCAGTAGCACCACTAGTTACAAAACACAGGCGAAGACACTCCACACCGTGGTTTAATGATACCCGTGCGCTTTAAGCAGGCATGTAGAAAACTAGAGCGATACTGGCATACCACTAAACTAGAGGTCTTTCGCCTTACCTGGCATGATCACTTAGTCCAGTATAAATGTGCCCTTTCTGCTGCTAGA
>OMKZ01054105.1:0-30833 GCA_900302535.1 Neoniphon sammara
CGTGGAACAATGGAATACAGACTACCTAATACCGTATGTTAGGGCTGGGCGATATATCGATATTATATTGGTATCGCGATATGTGACCGGATATCGTCTGGGATTTTGGGTATCATAATATTGTGATATGACATAGGTGTTGACCTTTCCTGGTTTTAAAGGCTGTATTAAAGTAAATGGATGCAATTTTCTCATTTTATTAGACAGCTGTAGCTCTTTCATTATTTGCCTCTACCCCTCTGGTCGTCATATCCACATTACTAATTTCTTATCTTGTGTGTAAATATTTTATGAAAGCACCAGCTGTCATCCCGAAAATATCGTCACAATATCGATATCGAGGTATTCAGTAAAACATATCGTGGTATTTGATTTTGTCCTTATCGCCCAGTTCTACTGTATGTACATATCTCTTTTGTTTACACCCTTCATGTCCCCTACAAGGTAAAGGCAAATCTTATGTATATTCACAGTGGTACTCTTATCACTCTTCTTTCTAATTTTCCAGTCTTAAGTATTAAGTGCCAGCTAAAGGTTAAGTAAAACATTCTTTCTGGCTTATTACCTACACACCTCTCATTTTCACTTGATCTGTGTGTGTGTGTGTGTGTGTGTGTGCGTGCGCGCCTCTGTGTGGTAGAGGCTGTAGTATCTTTTAGAGGACATGTCATACAACTTGGGGTATGCGCATAACAACATAAGTCTCTCTACTGGCATTGCTCTATCTTATTTGTTTGCAGTGACAGTGTCATGTTGGCTGTTCACTGTCAGTCTCCTTTATGATTGGCTGATTGATTAAAGAAAAAAAAGCAGTTGATGTCAGAGCACTTCTGCTTCCATTTTAAAAAAAAAGTCGGCGGCGGTGCTACATGTTCACACCTTCACAGTATATATATATTTTTTAGAGAATTTACACATCATCAAAATAAAAGTGTAAACAAAATAAGATGTGACCATACTTTTTGTGTGCATCACAATAACGGCGTCTGGATTATTAAAGTCAGTCAGTTACAGATGAAGTGGCCTAATCACAAACAGCCATTACGAGGACTTGATACAGCCTTCACTTTTACAACTTGGAAACTCTGGATTTGCTATTTCTGCACGATTTCTCCCACTTTGCCATGTGTCATCATCATGGAAGATCTTGACATGTATGGAATTCACCATGCTGTTCAATAATCCACTTAAGCAATTGGGTAATTCCCCTTGTACGGCAGTTAGCCGATTTGTATACTGCCGCGTGAATGAGTAACCAGGTTCCTATAATTGGGGTAAGAGATTAAGAGAAACCTGGTTAACACAGGTAGATTTCTGCTGACGAAACAATTACTGTGGCATGTAAACCCTTACTTGCATTTCTGAACAGCTTTTTATGTGTGCGCATGTGCAGCAATAGAGAACAGATAAGAAAACTGACACAATAAACACTAACTGTACAACTCTCGGGAGGATAAAAATTCATGGTCTGTTCTACATAGTTTACGAATTTTAAGACCTTTATGTTAATGTTACCTCTGAAAATATAAGCAAACAAAAAGCACATCTGCTGCTGCCTGCTTCAACCCTATGGAGCAGCGGGGCAAAGCTCGGGGAAATCTGCACATACAGCTGTCCAGAGCATTTCAGTCACTCCATGTAGGCTGCAGCACTACTGTCAGCAGCGGTAACAGTTCAGGGAAGGTCAGAGAGGGCTGGGGGAACCCGATTATTATTTACACACGTAAACTTGGGTTTTTAAGTGATCACATTTCCTGCCTTATAGCCCCGTTACTCACAATAAATGTATTTCTTGTGTGCATGTACGTGTAGTAATGGAAGTGTCTTCAGTAATAGGTCCTATATAAGCTTCGCTACACTTTTATACAAATTTCCTTAGTCCATTCATATGACAGGCTAGCATTAACTTGTTTACTATTAGCAGCAGTGAAGATGCAAATATTTTGCTTATAATCTCGGAGATTATCATTAGCCTGGGTTATTTTTCCAAGTAAATAATCTCGACCTTCTTGTCTATTATGCATTATAATGAACGCTCCTGAGTTCCGGGAGTTCTGGGCAAGATATTCCCACTTGGGTTAGGGGTTTAGGGTTATGGTTGGGTAAGGGCTTATAGCTACGTTGTCTAAGCAAATGGGCAACAAGTCAATCAATTTTCTGACCAATCAACGCTTGTGGGCGTTCCACTCCGACGGGATTCATGTCTGTTATTGTTGCTTATGCCATCTTAAGATGTATTTGGGCAGAGAGACATGTAGTTGGGTATGGCATGTATAAATACAGTCTGAAGGGATACAGTTTCTTTATCTTAAAGCTCATAAGAGAGAGAGATAGTCCTGGTTGGCAAATGGCGGGACAACCATCAGCTTCCGGGCCACAAAGGGAATGAGGAGGTAGCTAAGGAAAGAAGGAAGAATTTCTAGGGTAATGAGACGCATCTACGGCAGAGGAGGGGCTGGAGTCAATCCGGAAGTGTGGTTTGTGTACAAAGCCGAGTCAAATGAAAAATGCCATCACCATACATCATGGAAGTGTGAATTTAAATCCCGTGTACACCCTGCCAGACGGAGGAAAACTCGTCCTGGGCAGAGTAAAGGACTTGGGCACTCTGGGTGTAGACTACATGCCAAACAGCATCTATGGCGGCGCTGACACGGTAGCCAGCTAACGGTAGTTGATGCGGGGTAAAAGACCAGAGGGAATGGGCGCCAGAGGTGGAGGCACAGCCGGCACTGGAATCGCTGAAAACCAGCAGGGAGATGTGTTGTGAACGTGACACTAAAGGAAATACAAGGGTGGCTTCACTAGCTAGTTAGCCGGCCAGTACTGCAGCTTGATGCAAGCTTCCTTTCAAGATGCAAGCCACACCGACGCCTGCAGAAAGACATATAAAAAGGTGAGGGAGATGTGTTCCAGCTGCTAATTCCAAGCAGACAGTCAGCCTGGGTTATGAATGAGAAAACCTTCACTCCTGCTGCTTAGAGTTAGCAAGCTTAGCTAACGGCACGCCAGCACTGTAGGGTTAGCTTGTCATCAAGATGTGACCATTTGACGCTCCTGATGCAAAGAAAACAAGAAAGCAAACGTTTTAGTAGGGTGGCGCGAACTGCTTGATGTATCAACCACATATCATCTCATTGTGTCATGTCAACTAATGTGGTGTTAGCTAGCCATAGCAGCTGTCTAGCTAACGGTTGCACAACTAACTTATTAGTGAGTGTGAAGAGTAACAGCCGCGGTTCGTCTCAGCAGACCTAGCTAGTCTTAGGATGGCTTTCTGTTTGGTTCACTTTGTAATTTCACATCGGGTTAGTTTAATTAGTATTCAGGGGTGTTAACTAAGTGGCAGTGATTATTGGGTGAACCATGCATGGATGGAGAATAAGCTGACTGAACCAGGGTACAGAAGTGATGCCATATATTATGGGCTCCCCTGAGTGACCCTACCAGTCAGTTCCACGTTGTCTGGAGGAGGGAGGAGGATGGTAAAGAACTGAGTTTCAGTCACAGTTTCAGCTGGTACAGTTTGTCAGAGGAGCAACAGTTCCCTCCCACTCTGCACGCCCTTCCTCCCATTTCACAGCCTCCTGTTGTCTGTAAGCCTGTTACAGCGTTGAAAGGGAGACATGGCAGATCTCTGGGTTGCTCTAGGTTCAGGTACAGTTTTTTTTTAGCACGTCTTTATACCTGAGCTGTAGACTTCACCTCTCACCCTCTATAGACTGTTTTATGGTTCTGGCTTGCCTCCTTCCCCTTTTTGCCACTCTCCACAATGTCCAGGGCTTCCTTCAAAGCTGTCTGGCTGCATCTGTCTCTTTTCCGTGTCCCTTGTGTTCTCGCTGTTGCTCATCTGCCTTAACTGAGCCTTTGCTGTCTAATGTTTCAGTCTGTCCACATGGAGTCTTTTTGTTCTCAGGGTAATTTAAAAGCCTGACAGTGTGCTGCTGGGCTAAATTGTGCTCCTGTCATCCGTTAGTGTGGTTATGAAGATTAGGTGTGGGTCATTTTCTTATCAGGGCTGTAATGATGTGTCTTTGTAAGGTGACAGTAATGTGGAGACATAACAGGTTTGAATGGTTTGTTATTGCCTACACAGCTCAGTTTCCTCCAGCCCAGAGCAGTTGAGCACAGCTAGACATCCTTAGCTAATCTGATGGTTTGTGCTCAGTAGTTACAGCCAGTTAACAGCCATCCTCACAGGATTACTGTTAGCTTGTATTTATCAGCCGTAATTGGTTTAGGCACCTCCATTGCCGAGTATCTCCTATGTAACCTTCCTCAGCCTAAGTTACTCCTTTAATTTCTCCCTCAGTCCAATATCTTAACTGTCACATAGACATTGTAGACACCAGGTAGTAGCTTTCTTCAGTAAAGAAAACTGTTCACTGGCAGTTATTCTTGAACATGTGTTTTCAGGTTGATCAGGGATGACAGCGTGGCCTTGAAAGCCTTATGCAACTTATGGAACATTTGCATACCTATTTGTTTATCGGAAGTCAGACTTTGTATCTTCAGCAGAGTTTCTGATATTGACTGACAGGGCTAATGATTCAGCTTCCCATGCTGGTGTTTTTAGTGCAATGAGTCCTAATATTTCTTTTATTCTTTCTTCTTTCACCAAGTAGAGTCTGTTCATGCTATTAATCCTGATTCTGTACCATAGCTTAAGAACATGTCTATTTAAAGGGAAACGAGTTGAGAATTCCCAACTGATTCGGTTCGATCAATGAGGGTTTGATATAATCCAGATGATTTGTTTTATAGTAGCATTAAAACTAGGAAGTGTAGGCTGCTTATAGTAAGGTCAGACCAACACTGGTTTTCTAATATACCAGGCCTATACCTGCCTTTAATTGAAAATCAAATCTGGTCGTGAGGAATTTATACTATACTGTCAATGGGAAGCCTAACAGATGAGACAGTTTGACCCATACAAGTACACAAGAATATATTTTATTGTGCTGGATTTCATTTGAATGTTGTAGTGTCTCATGATAGTCTAAATGCTATTTGAGAGGCTTTCCAGCCTGACAAGAATTTAAAATTCTAGGCAAAACACAGAAAACTTTAGATTTACAAAACTGAATATTCGCTGCCTTCAAAAATGCATCAGTGAAAAATTAGACACCTGAATTCTGAGTTAAGGTTTTGAAATAACTCAGATAATTTTCATAGTAGTGTTAACACGTACTAAATATTGGAACAAGGTATCTCATATGATCAGATAGATTCTAAAAAAAATATTGTTATAGTTGTCCACCAACTTTCAGAAACACATTGGTCAAAACCTAACTTTGAGTCACCCAAATTCAGCTGCTGCCATGAGTCGCCTTTTCCATCCAAATGATTAGTGGGCAGTAAAATAGAATTTCTTTGCTTGAAGGGACAACTGTGATATAATGTTAATAATGTTCATAAAGCAATCTAAACGGTCCCATTACACGTGAATGACTCTTAAAAAACAGTGAGAATGAATGATGTGGTTAAATACTTACCAGGAAATGTCTCTTGATCTTTTGACTTTTTTGTTGAAGTCAGCTGTTTAGTAATAGCCTGCACATCACATGCAGAAGAAGGGCAGGAAATCCTGTCAACCCCTCTGGACATTTCAGATAAAGTGACTGTTCAGGGTAGAGATCCTGTACAAATATCACAGCACCACTTTTGTCTTTGACTCATCTCAAAACTTTTAAATGTGCTGCATTTTTTCACTGCTTATTCCTTCTTTTTCCTCTGTTTTCAGGATGATGGCAGAAGGATAACATCCGAGGAGTCACATTCCCTCACCCCAAAGTGACCCCCGTTTTCCTCTTTTTTTTTCCCATCTTGTCCATACTTCCGCAGTCCCCTTGCTGACTTTTATGTCCTTCTGTCCCAGATCTGTGGAATTTCATGGAGTTCATACATCACGATGCAAAATCACATAAATTAATTTTAATGGGCCAACCTGTCTCCATGACACCCTCAAGGCCTACTGACGGAATGAGTCTCAATTTTCTTTTAATTAGAATGTAATCGGTCATCACCTTCCTGCTCAGTTTTCATCTCTCCCTCATCTGTGATTGTGACCCTGGTCTGCAGTAATTGTGTTCTTCTTTCATCACTCGTTCCCTACCTGTAGCCTTTTCCTCAACCCATTCCTTCCTTCGGTGCCGTTGGGCCATGGTTCGCAAGAAAGGTTCTCTCATATTGTGTGGAGCTTTCCTATTTGTTGCCTGGAATGCTTTACTGCTACTTTATCTTTGGGGGCGTCCTCCAATTGGCCGCCTCGGAGAAGGTGGGGGAGCTGAACCAGGTGGAAAGGAGGAGTGGGGCATGGGCAAAGGAAAAGTAGACCAGGTCAACCTGGCTGGAGAGGTGATTCGACTGGCCGAGGAAGTTGAAATTCAGCTTGAGACCCAGAAGAAACTACTCAAGCAGATAGAAAGTCACAGGTCATTTTGGGCTCAGCAGAAAGATGTTGAGAAAAGAGAAACAGATGGTATAAAAGAGGAGCAGAAGGAAGAGGACACCAACCAGCAACCGGAGCCTCTTCCTCCAAAGGAGGATTTGGATAAGGAGGACCAGACTGAAGTAAAAAATACACTAAATCTGATTCCTACAGCGGCTCCATACTCTAAGCTAGAACAGAAAAAGGGCACTGACATAAAGGAACAGACAGTTCAACACGATAAATTGGAGGTTACAGTTGGTAGCCCTCAAGTTGTCATTCCCATTCTAGTAATTGCTTGTGATAGAGTGACGATAAAAAGGAGCCTCGATAGACTGATACAGTACCGCCCTTCTGCTGAACTCTATCCAATCATTGTTAGCCAGGACTGTGGCCATGCAGAAACAGCCCGTGTGATTGACTCGTATGGTGATCAAGTGACTCACATCAGCCAGCCAGACCTGTCTGACATCAGAGTCCGGCCAGAGCACAGGAAGTTCCAAGGATACTACAAAATCGCCAGACATTACCGCTGGGCTCTCAACCAAGTGTTCAACACCTTTTCCCAGTCCACTGTGGTCATAGTGGAAGATGACTTGGAGGTAAGTACTCTGATGCTTGTGAATTCTTGTATATTCTATTTAAAGCCGTTTCACACCAGGCATGAATCACATGGAAATTGAAGGAAAATGATTTCATGGTTTATAATGGATGCTTACACACCAGTGTAGATTTCCGTGCAGCAGGAAAAACTATTCACAAACACTTTGTCTGCATCCGAGAAAAAAAACTGCTGGACCAATCCAAACCTTGAGATAATAAACAACATTCATTACCATGGTGACCCGCGGCCTATCAGATGCCTAGAGCTCAGGTAGCGTGCTGGTGTGCATTTTTTTATTTTTGTGACAAGATATGCCTAGTGCATCTGGAAATGTGGGATGGAGATGAATGATGTTACCAGTGGGCATGTTAGGTTGTTCTCTTATCTCCTTGTGCCATGACGCACAATAGTCTTGTTGATATGATCCTTTAACCATTGCCACAGGTGCAGTAAAATGCTTCAACAATGTATTGAAATATTTTTTCCACCTTGACAGATTGATATCAAATTGAAACAGACTAGCATAACATATAAACAGGGAGTAGGGATTTCAGAGATGTGTAGTTTGACATTCCTCCACCAACTGTGATGAAAAAAACACACGGTGCGCCGCAATCATACCAAATAATTATTGCAGCAGGAACACACACTAAACGAAAACTGCATTACATTTCAACATTTAAGTAAATGACAAAAAATCAAAATGTCACACCAAGAATTCAGCCTGACAAAACTACACAGCAGAAACACAGGGTGCACAGCTCTCTCTGATTGCAAATTAATTTTGGCGACAAAATAAATGAAGTAAAAGGTCTGCAACGAATCACTGGATGTAAACTGACTGCAAGCAAAGATCATCCTGTAACTAGTTCAGCATCAAACACAGTCATCTCGTCACCCTGCCATTACACACAAAGCACAGTGATTTGACACACTTCAGGTGAGAGAAACGTCTTTAGAAAAAAAAGTAATAGCTGCACACTGATAGTTCCATCATGAAATGATGGAATTAAACTACTTCAACACGTTTATGTATTTTAATGCACCTGTGGTGGTGGTTAAATGTCCTATATGAGCTGGTGAAACTCCCCCAGCTCTGTGCGCCTCCCCAAAACTGGATGGAGCCAATACCTCCTTTTCTAATTTTTGGCAACTATAAAAGCAGGACATCATCATTGCTGCTGCTTCTTGACAACTCTATTTTCTGTATGGCACGTATTTGTTTATTTCAGTTCAAAATAGAACAAAAACAAAACGCAGAAAATTTGCACTGCATTAGGTGTGTGTGTGTTTTGCATGCGTAAATTTCGCCTACAGATTTTTGCATTTTTGTCCCAGATCCCCACATGGCACAGGTGTGAAACAGCTTTTACCAATACTGAGACAAGATGTTTGATACCATTTTCACCTCTGTACATACACTGGTTTGGTTCCAATATGTAGCATTTTGTGTTAGCTTAGCATAAAGACTTGAAGTCTATAGGAGTTATTAGCCTAGCATTGTCAAAGTGAAAAAAATAAACCTCATAGCAGCTGCGAAGCTGTCTAATTTACACAATGTATGGTGTACTTGAAATACATGTCTTGGAATTTAAAAAAAACAACAACAAAAACAAGCGTCATTTTAGGAGAACTATAACTGATGAACACATGTTCAGCGGTTATAGTTCCTACCATCTAACTTCTCCTAAAATGACTAGTTTAAAAAAAAAGAAAATCTAAAACATGTATTTCATTACCTTGTAACACACGATAAATAAGACAGCTTCAGAGTTGCTGTAAAGTTTATTTTTTCACTTTTACGGAGCTAGGCTAATGACTCCTGTAGACTTAAAGTCTTTATGTTAAGGTACTCCGAAATGTTACCCATAGGAACTGAACCGTTGGACTTACAGAGGTGAAAATGGTATCGAACATCTTGTCTCAGTCTGGGTAAGTCAGAAAAAGGGCATTTTGCCTAAAACACTGGAGTATTCGTTTAATAACAGTAACCATATGTTCACACTGTGAGTGATCTGACCAATTGTGGGTTGGTGCAAGAGGCTCTGATTACATCTGTGTTGGCTAGGCAGTTGTGCCATGGAAGGCCAAGGTATGCTGGCTTTCATTACAGCCAATCCTATGCCAGGTGATGTCACTGCTTACTTCATTCTCTGTGCTCGAAGATGTGCTAATCAGTGGCTGACGGCTTTGGTTGGAATGTAAGCATTCAGTTCTGGGCCCTCTTCATCTTTTTTTTTCTTTCATTTTTTCATTTTTTTGATATTTGACTGATTTAGATTAGTTTAATTCTGGAACCCATACTTTTCAGTACTTTGAGCCATATATTCCTAGTTAGTATGCTAAAGTGTTTAAATTGTTTGAATATGTTTAATTTCCCCCATTTTCTCTGTTCTTACTTATAATCAATTTTCCTTTGCTGTATCCAGTTTTTTCTGCTGCCAAGACCCATTTGCCCCACGGAACTCATTTAATTTTAATCTTATGGGCTACTATGTTAATGTAAAGCACATTGTTTTCAGGACATGTGTCGAGGCTCAGAGTGTGCTGTGTTGTAATGTGATGCACTCCACAGGATGCAACTTTTAATACGGCAATCATCCACCCCGTTCCTGAATAAATTGTTAAGACCAGGCCCAGTTGTACTTACAGACTTTCTGTCTGCTCAGCACTCTTCAGTAGCCTTTTGATGGGAATGGTGTAATTATACCTGGCTCAAATTCAAATTTAGGTTCATAATGGCTGGGGCTGGTCCCGTAATGTTCTGCATTTGTCTGCAGTGTACATTATTGAAAACATTTTCCTCTCTCGATTTTGCTTCAGTCACTACTGAAACAAAACAAATGATGCAGCACTAGTCCATTTATACAATGTAACTGCATTATAGTCTCTACTAGGGATGCAGATTTTGGCAAAGAATTCTAACGGTTAGTCACTCACCATTAACCAGTTGATAAGCTGATGAGCTTACTTGAATCTATGGACAGAACTAGTTTACTATGACCCATGAAAAAATTCCAGTGAAAGATATAACTGACAGGACTTTGTATTGTGGTTCAACATAACTTGCCAGTCCTCGAAAGCCTTCACTTTTGCTGACTACACTAATTGCCATCATATCTTTTTATATCATCAAACACATCTTTTCGTTATTCTCTCAGACTGCCTTGTGTCACAGGTGCTTGCCAAAAACATGGACATGAAGGTGGATTGTCTTCCATCATCTGGCAGGATGCCTCAATGTGATACAACTAAAGTTTAACAAAGCGTCGCACATCATACAATGTACATTCTCAACCTCATCAATAAAATGGTCTTAAACTGAACTCCACTTCATCTTCAGACACTTAAAACAACAAGCTGTAACTCAGGGGTGGGGGCGTTCGTATGATCACAAATTGGCCAATATTTCAGTCAAACACACAAGGTTGTCATTTCTTTAAAACCAAAGTGCAATATGATCAAGCACCTTGTTGCACATGGAGTTCTTTGTAACTCTGCACTCTCTGCAGCCATGACATTGCCCAACCTTGTCGCAGTAGTAGACATCCTAGATATCTCTCTATTATTGTCGCCATCCAAACAGGCAATAAAAAATAACACAGGTGTGTGGATTTTTTTTTAATTCCAAGCCCCATTTCACACTGGCCATGGAAAATGCTCTCCTGCCGAGATCATACCATTTTTCTTTCTTTTTTTTTTTGGACTTAGTACCTGAATATTGGAAACATTACTTCAAAACATATTGCTCAAATTGGCCTATGATAAAAGCAACAAGGACTCAGTGTCATAGATGCGAAACACCGCTCCTTATTTGAAACCATGTTCTATAGCCTACACATTTGTGTGTCTCAGATACTGTATATGTAGTTATTTATTTGCTGGTAGGCACAGCTTGTATTGTGAGCTACTATGTTTGGACACTGTTACAGGCTTTTTGAAAATATACTGTTACAGAAGTAGCCCAATAGCCTAGGTTGGAAATGTTTCAGTGACCATCAGTAGACAAATTGCTCTACACAGGGTGCCAGTTCTGATGAGCGTAGATGAACGATAGAGGAGTGTGCATCTGTGCGTATGGAGAGCTGAGTGCTTGTGCACCGCAACAGTTTTGACACCATTTTTATAGTCAAAGCAATAGGGAAAACAGGCCAATAAAAATGACTGAAGGTTGAAAGTTGTGAAACTTTACCCCATTGCTATTCGCTTTAGTTCTCTAGATTGACCACTCCTTCAGCAGTCCTTTTACAAAAAATGTTACTGTACAGTTAAAGTACCAGCATCTCATTATGTCCCTCTCTTTCTCTAACAGGTGGCACCAGATTTCTTTGAGTACTTCCGAGCCCTTTACCCTATCCTACGCTCTGATCCTAGCTTGTGGTGTGTTTCTGCCTGGAATGACAATGGCAGAGATGCCCTGGTGGACCCAGGCAAAGCTGAACTCCTATACAGAACAGACTTCTTCCCTGGTCTGGGCTGGATGCTTCTGAAGGATATGTGGGACGAACTAGAACCCAAATGGCCCTCGGCATTCTGGGACGACTGGATGCGTCAACCAGAGCAGCGCAAGGATCGGTCCTGCATCCGACCAGAGATCTCCCGGACTATAACCTTTGGCCGAAAAGGCGTCAGTTTAGGTCAGTTCTTTGACCAGTACTTGCGCTACATTAAGCTTAACACTGATTTTGTGCCTTTTACCAAACAAGATTTGTCTTATTTGCTGAAGGAGAAGTATGATGAAAACTTCATTAAAGAGGTTTACAGTGCCCCACTGGTGAAGATTGAGGACCTACAACAAGGGGGAAGTTTAAAGGGAATAGGTCCATACCGAGTGCAATATTCCAGCCGGGATAGTTTTAAGGTCTTCGCTCGAAATTTAGGGGTGATGGATGACTTGAAATCGGGGGTTCCTCGTACAGGTTACAGAGGCGTCGTCAGTTTCCTGTCCCGGGGTCGAAGGGTGTTTTTGGCCCCACCAGAGGGCTGGACGCAGTATGATGTAAGCTGGAGCTGAGAGATTAGATCTAGACTCTATAATGTGAATGGTGTTGAAGAGGGGAGAGAACCTTACTCAGAGGAACACCCTCTCAAACCAAAGAATATAGTTAGACATAATGGTTAATGAAAGTAAGTTGTGCAAAGCAGAATAGGCTGAACATCAGTGGAGTTGGGAGAGCAGTGCAGGATGGGAGAACTGTATTCATGAGCATAGAGCCAGGCTTGTTTTCATAAAGCCTCTAAAATAGGGTGCTGATTCAGAGTGATTAGGTCTAATGGCCAAATAGACTTCACAAGGACTACGTTGAAATGTTTCTTCAAGGAAAACTCCATGCTAAAACGCTTATCCTCTGTCAAAATTAGCTAATGGCGACATACCTTGGATTCATTTTGTTATATGGTGGTGCAGTTTCCATATTTCCTGGATAGCTAGAATGGAGTTTGATAGCAGAATGTTTCATCTATCTATAACTTCAGTGGTAAACAGATTTTGGAGTCCCTCAGAATCAGTATGGGCATCTAGAGCTACCATTTTGTGTTGATGTTAAGCAGTCATACAGGGAGAAATCCATCACAGAAGAGGCAGACATCAGTTTTTCCACTAACAGTAGCCTCAGTAGACCTGACTGCAGTGCAGCCACAGTATGCGTTTTTGAGTAAGCGGTGGAAGTCATTCTGGGAAACAGGAAATCACTGTCTTAAGTAGAAGGCGAGTTGAAGGAAAGTGGGAAAGCCAGAAAATTTAATTAGAAAACTTGATCACAAATAACTCCTGTAATAAACTGAATATCACTAATTAATGTGATCAGACAGTGGAAGAGATCAGAGAGTGGAGTTTTCCTTTTAATTTTCAGCACCACTGTCCTTAGATAATTTATGAATATTGTCCTTGAAAGCAATGTAATGACAAGGCACAGCAGTAAATGAAACCACAGAGCAGTTAGTCTCATAGTATTATGGTTGATCTACTTGAGCTGGTCTTGGAAGGTCCTATTATTTAAAAAAAAAATACAAAGTAATGTCTTAAAGGTTTGAGTAGCCCAACTTTAATTCCATTAATCCGACAAATGAAGAGATTTTCCTTTATTTCATTCCCTAATGGTAGCAGATGCTCATGGAGTGACCAAGTCTATTTCTACAGCTACCCTCTCCTTTCACAAGCTTGAAGAATCTGCATTTCCATAACAAACTTAGTGTCAAAATGGATGAATAAAATGTTTTTACTTGAAAGAAATGCTATGTATGTGAAGGATAAAACAGATTATCAGATTATTTTGGAATTATGTCCTTGAAATTAGTTCTAACAAGCTTGCCATGCTGCAAATGACATGCGATTTAAACGTCACTTTTTTTTTTTAGTGTTGTCACCACAAATACCAATACAAGGCAAGTTGTAATTACATGAAATCCAAACCATGGTTTGGTAAGGTTAGGTTTGTTGAAAAACCAGTCATTGTTTTACCACTTTTGTTTCTGCAATGAAGAGTCTGATGAGTGGCCAAGGTTGGATAAATGGTAATCATTGTACTGTATTTAGCTTTGGGAGATTATCCAGATGACTGACTGACTGATTCCCATGTCTTTATGGTGATGTGTAAAACCACTGCCTGATGTGTTTATAACTTTAATACATTGCAAATAAAATTGACTATTTTGATATTTGTCCACATGTGCAGAGTGATTCTTTTTCATTAACAGCATTTATTCAGCTTTATAATCCTTACTCTACAGAATGGTTAATGTCAAAGATGAAAAATATGAATATGGTTGTGCTTCTGTTGAGGGAAGTGACCTGTGATAGGAAGTCATCTGTCTCTGCTTCCTTTCAGCTGTCATCCTGTTGGAATCCTGCCTACTTACACTTTTATAAACACATCGAAGGTATCTAATACAAACACCCTAAATCCAGATTATAAGTGAAAAAATTAAATGAGGCTTCTCAGCCAAAACATTTACACATTTACTACCTAAATTCATGTAATGAAGAGAATGTTTCATCCAAGATTTCATATGTAAGAGGTGGGTTTGCCTGCATATGTATTTAGGAAAACTGGAAGAATGTCAATTAGCATTCAGTCTCATTCTTGAAGTTCAAGATCAACATGACAGGATGTTCTTACAGATGCCCGCTCTCAACGACTTCAAGCACCAGCTGGATTTCAATACTCTCTCTTTAGAGCAAACTCAAAACTGCCATCTCAGTCAACCATGACAGTGTATGTCAAAACAAACTACATTTAATGATTTATAAACAAATTAGACAGCAGGCTGCAGGAATCACACAGCTAGATCAAGAATGGGAGATTACATTTATCAGCCAAAAACCATATTTATTAATCCACAGTACTGAACAGCACTTTCATTCCCCTGCATACATTTCCTCTTTTCTATTGTCAGTCCTAGAAACTACCTCTGGTAACAAGTAAACTTATCACACCAATAAAATGAGCTATCCGTGCTTCATAAGACAACAGAATAAAATATCAAAATAAAATATCCAGTGACAACTACTGACATTAGAAATTTAAGATAAATAAACCATATAACATAATGTAACAACCAATGAAAAAGTCAGTTTTCTGACATCCTCATTTCTAGCTGCAGAAGGCGCTACACAACAATCCTGTGTTTGATTTTAATCTTTCCAAAAATGTATCATGTCATAAGATTAGGAAAATATTTGTTTTACATGTCCAGTTTGATACAAAGACAAACTGCATCTATCATCAGTGTTAAATTGCAAATACAAAACAAAGCGTCTGCAAAATGCACAGAACAATCCATCTTGTCTTTACCGCGTTGGTTCAACTGCAGGGAGAGAAAGTTAAGATTACTGGTTAAGGTGCTGCTGCTTTACAGACCATTAAACAATTTCAACACTTAATCCTTTTTAAATGGTGGAAAACACATTAAGATCTCTGTTTTAATATAAGACATCATAATATCGTCTTATATTTAGGTAATTTAAGAACCTTGGATACCCTGAGTTCCCACTATATGAATATAAGAGCCAAAAAGTAATAGTAGTGAATCACTTACTGTAGGAGGAGATGTCGATCTCATCAGGCAGTTCACTGATGTTCACCTCAAAGCGATCCTGTACATCATTGAGAGTGCGTGCATCACCCTCATCAGACACAAAGGTGATGGCCAGGCCTTTGGTGCCAAACCTGCCGGCCCTAGCAACCTGGAGAAGACACAGACTGCATTAAAAACTGGTAACACAAAGGGGGGGGGTTTACACACTATGGGGTACTCTGGGACATTTAATTCAAACTCTTATTAAACCAGGAAATAAATATGCTTACATACATAAAAAAGCTTACATGTGCCACAAAATCTAGTGTCCCACAAGACTTGAATGGACCTACTTTATTTTTATTAGTGATGGCCACTTAAAGATTCTCATTTGACAAATCACCATTATACATAGAGGGTCCGAACCAAACCAGATGCACTGAGGGAAAAAAAAAATCTGGTCTTCAGGGTGCTCCCGAGGCTGTAATCTGTTAAAATCTGTTCAGTGCAAATCAAACAATCACCTCAATGAGGCGTTGCTACCTCACTGCCAATCATGTCTTGTGAACACGCACCATGCACTGCTGCTGTGGACGCTCGCCCCCCCTCACCAAACACACTTAGTCCAATGTAGCTACAGGTAGAGAAGGGAGCAAGCTCGCAAATTCCCATTGCTCCACTGCACTGGCATCGGAACCACACCCTCTTGAGTACATGTTGGTGGGGGGGACTTGGAGGAGGTTGAGGTGGTTGAGTTCAAATGTTTTGATGAAATACCTTGCATTCTATAAAGTTACCTACACAAGCTTTAAAAATTGCATGCTTAAAATAATTTTACAACATATTTTTTTAAATATAAAAAAAGGGTTATTTAATTAGGGAAATTAAACCAGCAAATTGCGCAAAAAATAGCTAAACCTGGAATGAAGACTTAAATACAAATTAAATGTTGGCTGAACAGAGTGCCAAGGCTTTAGTCCTGTCAGAAAAGTGAAACTGCAATTGAAAGAAATAAAGTTTTTCTCAGCATTAGAAAACAGACTGTATTTGTCCATAAAAACAACGTGGAACTAAATCAAATCTGGTCGGGCTCAGCCTGAATAACTGACATGGTGGCCCCCTCTCATGGAGTCACCATTAGCAGGAGTAGGGGTCGAGTGTGACAGGACTGATGTGATAGCTTGGAGGACACCACCATTGTCTCATAAGTCATGTGATATTTCAGTTTTTTTCTTTTTAACAAATTTACAAAAAATTCTAAAATTCTGTTTTCACTTTGTCATTATGGGGTACTGAGGGTAGATTAATGAGAGAAAAAATGAATTTAAACAATGTAGCAGAAGGCTGCAACATAACAAAATTGAAAAAAGTGAAAGGGGTCTGAATACTTTCTGAATGCACTGGACATCACTAAGGGTCATTCAGAATGTTTAAAGTCAGGTAGTTGTTGGAATGCGTCCATCCTGGCAACTAGATCACATCTATAGACCTGAAGGATGCGTACTTCGGCTTTCAGGGAAGGATGTTTGAGTTCACTTGCCTCCTTGCTCACCTTCTCCAAGTGTGTAGAGAAGAGCTAGAGCCACTGAGATCAAGGGTCATTCAGATGCTCATGTACATGGACAGGTTTATTCTTGCCACTACCATATAGTCTATTTGCCAGCCCGTAGAACCCTATAGTGAACCCAGAAATGTTGAGTACCCCAAAGTTTTATGTTAGAAATGTACAGTATAGGTCCCCAGCATTTAGAAACCGCCAGACGCTAACTTGCATATGTTGGACAATTTGCATAATTAGCATAATTCGCATTAATTAGCACAATCGCCTATATGGACAATATTTCATCAACTGCTTGGCCAATTTAGACAATATTGGAGTGGTTTGGCGGGTTAATGAGGATGCTGAATCCATTTCTGACATTTTCAAAAATCAAAATGGCAGTTTAAACCAGAATTGGCCATATTTCAACTCCCAGTGGGCTGTTTTTGATGAAGTTTCAGTCAATTTAGAAGTTTTAGAGGACACTGGATTGACCAGATTGGACAGATAACTTATATATTTGAAATAACTTCAACTTGGTTATAAATTGTAGGTAGGGTGACCAGATTCCAATTCACCAGATGTGGGACAAAGACTATGTTTGTGTGGGACAATGTGGGACAATGTGGGATACCAATGAATCGAGGTAGTCTAAAATAACTTTAAAAAAATAAACATCTCTATTCTGCCCCTATGCTTTGCCATCTGGTTGATTCAGTAGCACATAACAGACTGCAAATAAAAACTTAACAAATATATCTTATTTAAATGCAACTTTCCAAAGTTCTCTCACATAAGAAAACATAGTAAGCATGTAGCTTTCATACTATTTCACAGTGCCTCTCAGGTTAACACGCCTGACTATGTACAATTGAACAGAATAGACAGGGCTACAACTGTTCTTTCAAGTACTGTATAGTGCTTTAATGTGATTTTAAAAAAAGTAGCTGCATTTTCTTTTCTTAGCTATACGGGTCGTGCTTTCCTCCCTTTCGTCCATATCTCGTGCTGCATGCCGGTACCGTTCTGACCTGATTTGCATTGTTTTTTGTTGGTGGGCACGCCCTTAACCTGCGTCTGCATTCCCGTTTGATTGACATGACAGCCTGCCCGACGCTGATGAAAGCCCGCACCGCTTTATCCACACAGCCATTTGATACATGCCAGATTATAAAACACGTATTTCAAAACTGTAGCCTGACTGTTAATAACAATGCGGGACAACGTCTCAATTTGCGGGACATGTGAAAAATAATGAAAATGCGTGACTGTCCCGCACAAAGATCTGGTCATCCTAATTGTAGGATATTTATGAACACAATTTTCCAAACGATACAGAACATGTAGATTTTAATTCACAGGCCATTACACTGTGAGGTGGCTCACAGTTGGGTATTGGAAGTAACAGAGGCAAGTACCATACTAATCTTGAATATGACTAAGGCTATTAATATGGCTATCAAAGAAGAGCAATTATTTCAAATCCAGAAATTATCTGTCCAATCCAACCGATCAAGCATCCTCTAAAACTTCTAAATTGAGGCCTGCATAACCCTCATAGCTAAAAAAATGGGAAAGATCATAAAAAATAAAAATAAAAACTATAAAAAATATTGTCCAAATCAGCCAAGAAGCCGGCAGTTTCTAAATGGTGGGGACCCATACTGTACATTTTTAACATAAAACTGTGGGGTACTCAACATTTCCGGGTTCACATTGTTGGCAAGTAGACTAATAGTCCTGGCCCACGGCAACACACAATCTACCTGGGTGTCCAATTCCACTTACGCTTAATGACAGCACAGCTGTCACACAAACACTGGGCAGTGCTACTTCACCTGCTAGTCTGACTTCAGCTCAGGCTTCACAACAGTGGAGACAGTCATAACCCCTTCTTGGCCACATGTGCCCACCCATTGGTGAGCCAGGGGCTGCAGCACGGTTTCAGCAATGGTTTGGTGGTCTGTGGCTGGACATGGTGTGGCACAGGACCCACTGGCTGCGCCTTCCCCCCCCCGCCCACCTTGGGAGACCTAGGCTACTGGTGCTCAGCCAGTCGCCTCCGCAAAGGAGTATGTCCAAACAGTATTTCAAACTACATTTAGGTGTTCACAAACACTGTCAGGTTGGGGCAGCAACCTTAGCAACAACCATGGTAATGAGTACACCGGCAACATGCCACATAAACCTTCAAGAAATAACCTCAATTCGAGGTCCTGCTGCACTTTTTCGCAGCATCTGGAGGGCAAGGATGTGTCGCTGAGGTTGGACAGCAGTACAACAATAGCCTCCCTCAGGTTCAGGTTTATTTAGAGCCCAAAATCACTGTTTACAGCCTCAAAGGGCTTTACAGGCCCACGAGTTTACAAGACACAAAATAAGGCGACTGCCAATTGCCAGGGTGGTGTGAGGTCTCCCAGCTTCCACTGGAAGGCAGTGGAAATCCTGAGACCTGTTAGAAGGCGACGGCCATATTAATAAAACTGGAGTTTACATCCAGGTAACTACTATTTTCCACCACAAGCGGTGCCTGCGGAGGGCACGCAGCATCATCAGAGACACTTCTCACCCCAGCCACAGCCTGTTTGCCCTCCTCCCCTCTGGGAGGCGCTACAGCAATCTTCGTTCCAGGACCAGCAGGCTCAGGAACAGCTTCCTCCCCTCAGCTGTCACCTTGCTGAATTCTGCGCCATGGTGATACCGTTCATACCGTTATTTATCTCTCATCTCTATATTTATATTATCTATTTTTATATAGTTATTTATCTAACACACTTAGATTACCTTCAGTTTATTCTATTTATACTCTTAGCATGTTCATACCTCTCTGTTCATCTGTTCATACTGTTAATACTGTATTATATATATATATTATTTGCCTTGGATATTCATATATCCTGCATATTTGCACACACTGTTTATAATGTTAATACTGCTCATACTGTATATATCTTGTGTAAATATCTTAGCACATTCATACTGCCCTTATACTTATTCCACTTAGACATTTTTTTACACTGCACTGCACTTTTACTGCTTCTTTTGCACTTCTGGTTAGATGCTTGACTGTATTTTGTTGTCTTAGTACTTATACTTCGTGCATTGACAATAAAGTTTAATCTAATCTAATCTAATTGAATTATATATTCATATTAAGACTATTTTAATTAGGGCTGTCAAAGTGAACGTGTTAGTAACACATTAACGGGATAGTTTTTGCCACTATTTTTTTTTTTTTAATGCCGTTAATGCACTTTCCTAGTCTAACCCTTAGAACCATCCGTAGTTCTAGGCTACATGAAGCCCTGTTGCTGGCATACCTTTACTAACACGATTGAATCACGGTGACAGCTGCAAATGGTCTTTTAACCCCCCCCACCTGTGTATGTGTATGTGCATGTGTATGGTGGGAGAGGTGTGTAAGACCCACCCTGTGTAGGTAAGTGTCTGAGTCTTCTGGCATGTCATAGTTGAAGGCAATGTTGACTCTTTCAATGTCCATGCCTCGACCAAACAGGTTGGTGGCCACCAGGATTCGTCTCTGGAAGTCCTTGAACTGCTGGTACCGAGACAAACTAGAGAGGGCATGAAACGGGAGGGCTGGCATTAGTGAACCTTGATATTCTATTGTAAAAATATATTGCTAATCTTCCTGATTCGTTAATGTTGCTTTTCCAAAGGAGTCAACAGTTTACTTTCCACTCCAGTTGGGCTGAAAACCACTATCTAATGCATTTTGTGTGACAATTTTTGGAACTGGATACCAGAACTGTACCTGGTCTGTACCTGCCTTATCTCACATTATTTGCTCTCCCAGTTCTCATGATGTTGCTTGTGTTTACTGAACACAGATTTTTCAATCTTTTTCAATACAGATTTGGACTATTTATGGAATGTTTTCTAAACGGTTAAAACAGAGGCTATGAGAATAGGTTTTGTGATATTATGTGAGGATTAGGTGAGGATCTGTTTTTCATATTTTTAACTTTATATTTTGGCGCAGACATCACATGGAATGTAACTGCGTTTAGGAAGCAAGCAGGAACTCTCACAACTACTGAATTACTTTTGATATTGAATAACAATCTAAACTTGATGACTGTACGAAAAGGAAGTTAGGACTTGATGACTTTTAAGCAAGATCTCAAAATGATAAGGAGTGACATGTTCCAAACAGATTTATGGACAATTACACTAAATGTCAGAGCTGAGTTCTGATTTCTGTGCATTGCAGACTGACTGCAAAATGGGTTGTGATTTTTGACACGCATTGTGTTAAATCATTAAATATTGTTGATCTGGAGTTTCAACACATTTAGGTGCCTCTGAACATTTTATTTTCCTAGACCACCATTACCGTTCTTCCTGAGGCATCCCTCGATGGATGGCAATAGCAGGAAAGTTCTGTTCCACCAGCAGCTGAGCCAGAGCTACACAACGCTGTACAGACTTGACAAAGATGACCACCTGGAGAACAGCATAATGCACGTGCTCAGCTTTTGCTGCCATATATATATATATGTACTCCATTTATGCATGCAAATGAGCAATTAATAGCTTCTTACAACTCTGTGTTAACATGCTTGTTGTAATAAATACAGAGATGTTAACAGCATTTAATCCAAGTATTGCTGCATTCATGACACATGGGAAAATGGTAGGCAGGGGCTTTCTAACAGAAAATAGCAATCTTGTGGGATTTCATCCAGTAAATGCTGAAATACCATTCACCTCAGCTTTCAAGTGGTAAATACTTTTACAAAGCACTATTCACCTCAGCTCTCAGGTCATGAATAATACTTGGGAACACGAATGTGGCAAGCAAGGCACGGATCAAGTCTCAACTGGAAAATGGAGAGCAAGGGATGGCCCCACTGCCCAAATGAGGCACACCTGACCCCAGCTGACCTATACATGTCTCCCAGTATATGGAGAGGTATCTGATATATATGTGAGAGGTGCTGTGTTATGAGAGCCAAATAAACTATCTACAAGAACCAGAGGAAACATCTTCAATTTCCTTATCTAGAACAGTGATCATGGTCAAACTGCGAATTGGCGATTTCTCTTCCTGACTTCCTGAATTCAATTATCCCCTTTCCACCAAAAGGTTCCGGGGCCAAAGTTCCTGGATCTTGCTCTTGGAAGAGGGTTCCTTTTTCACTGCAACCCGAAAACAGCAAACTTAATGCAAATGAGGTGATGTCAAGTTATTCTGCATGCAAGTGCTGACGACAAAACCATAAATATAGAATATAGAAGATATCGAAGCCATCATTATGTTCATGACTATTTAACACTGTGCTGCTGTGATGTTATATTTGGTTTTGGAGAAGAGACACACAGCTCAAAAATGAGATTGAGAACGCTAGAAAACAGATATAAAAGTAATGCAGTGGTGGAGGTCAAATGTGACATGGCATGCAGTTGCAAATGGAGACTTGCAGTATGTTTTTCTCTCAATTACTAGCCAATCTAATGATAGAATCATCGTTTTTAAAAATTGTTTGTTCAGTCCTGTTTTTAAAAGTGGCAGGGGTAATACTTTCATGCTGGCTGGGTCATTTGTTTAACCAATCAGGGACGTTCAGAGCTAAAACGTCACCCCAGCAACCCTCAAAAACTCAAGGTCGTGACACACCAAGCTGATGGTCGGCCGTTGAGCCATCGTTGAGCATCTGTGACCCTAGTTTTTGCAGTGTGGCCCACACGCTGGCACTAGTTGGACCCCTGTCGACGGCTTTTCGGCTGATTGCGCATGTTGAATCGGCAGCAGATCCCATCAGTGAGAGAGATCACTCTGACTGGCTGTTTAGCTTAGCGAATCAGTGCTCAGGAAGAGCAATGGAAGTGACGAAAGCAAGCAAACGACAAAGTCATGAGGGCACACACAGAGAGATCTGCTCATTTTTCATCTTCATCCCCTCGGAACTTTCCAATACACTGATATTTTCAAAATGTAAGTAGCTACGGAACGGTCTGTGGTGAGCAAGAGTGGTGTCCAAATGGTGAGCAAATGCTGCTTTGTTTACGGTTTGTGTATCTACATTCCCAGGTCTTCCGGTTTCCCTTTTTGAGTGACGGATACAGACTACTGCCACCTGCTGGTATGGAGAGTTATTTCCTCTCACACATGCGCGGAACGTATGTGCTAGTTGGCAGTTGACTGTCGTCTTTGCTGTGTTCGAGAGCAACTTTTTCCCCGACATCAAGCCCCGACAGCGGTGACATGAGGCGACGCAAAAGTTGCTCTTCATCACCGCTGTCAGTCTGGTGTATCCCTGGCTTCAGAGTGCAACCTCAGTTGCAGGGACTATTTTGGGGCCAGGAACTCAAACCCTGGGGCAAAAAGTAGGACTGGTTTCTCTAGTGGAAACAGGGAAAAGAGTTCCTGGTTCCTCAAAAGGGTTCCTGTGTTTTGGGGTCAGTTCCTGTGGCGGAGAAAGAAAACACCTGTGGTCAAGTGCAGAGAATGATAGATTCAATTCAAATAAAACCAACAAAAGAGAATTTTCTTAGGAAATGTTGTGAGCACAATTCTCAAAACCTGCTAGATTTTGGTTTGTGGTTGACACCACAATGTCTCAGATGTACAACTCGCTAAGTCTATGTGACGAGTGTGAAAAACGTATCCATTCTGGCAACTTGACAGCTTCAGATTGGACTGAATTTATGAGCTCTACCAAGTTGCTGCAATGATTGTTTCCTTTGTGCCATGAATGCAGCATAAATCTCTCCATCACCACTTCATGGGTATAAAATAATAAATATAGGCCAGTACCTGATTGAACTCCAACACATCCAGCAGGTCAAAAAGCTTCCTGTTCTTCTCATTGTCCTTCAGCTTGACATAGTACTGCTGCAGCCCATGTAGAGTCAACTTAGTCTCGTCATCCACGAAGATTTCCATTGGCTGGAGCAGGTAGGAGTTGGAAAGGGTTAGGGGCAATGAGAAGATGGAAGGGAGGATGTGGATGTGGGACAGAGGGAATGTGGTGGTGTGATTTATTTAAGTAGGTTAGACAGGGTGATATCCATACAGTAGTACAGGGAGGGGATAGTTCAGGTATCAGGCAATGAGATTATTGAGTTTTTCAGGGAAAATTAGCAAGGATATATGACAGTTTGAGATAGATGATGTACAGGTTAGGGGGAGTAACAAACCAGTTGAAGGGAGATGGCAAAGTGAAAGAGGAAATACAAAGAGTAATAAAGTACTAGGATACCAGTGGATAGGTAACAGGAGAATTATTAAGAGGGAAGAAAGGAAGTAGTTTGAAGAGAACCTCCCACCCCAATCCCGACACACATACACACACACACACACGCACGCACACACACGCACGCACGCACGCACGCGCGCGCGCGCACACACACACACACACACACACAAACAGACTGAAACAAATTGGGCCTAATCAGTGTAAATTTTACAGAGTTTCAACTGATCTTTGTTTTTTTTTTTGTAATACTTAAATATTACCAGATATAGAATGCACAAATTGAAATGTATCTGGAAACCTGATCAAATCACTGTGCCCTTGAGACACAAATAAGTACTTGATAACTAGTTCACTTGCTCATTAGTTCATTCCAATCATTCTCAGTCGTTTTTTTTTCTTTTTTTTTAAACTTTCCAAAAAATGCTTTGACGTGTTATGTGTAAATGTCTCAATAGTATTGGTCAAACTAATGTAGTCTATCATAAAGTACACATAGTATGTGTCTTATGTTGTCGTAATGTAATGACAAAATATTTTCTTAACTGTCAAATTTAATTTTAGTGTGTCAGGTGGACTCAAGCACTGTTCCTGAGACATCTAAAGTATGCAGTTGTTTACAGAATTAAATCCCACTGAGTCTATTCAGATTGATTTTAATCTTTTTTTCCCCATGGATGAGCTGTTGTTTGTCTTAGTGATATTATAGCAACCATGGTGAAGTGGAACATTTTTCCCAGTCAGTATGTCTTTGCTCCTCTTTCTCTTATCATTTGCCTACTCCAGTCTTTCAGATCCAGTCTTTGTGTCTGCCATCATTTGAAGCTATAATACCCTGATTACAGTTTAAGGCCAAAATATGACTTTAATTTTCCTTTCCACGATGGGGCTGGTGTGCCTGCTAGATATTGGTCTATCTCAAGGCAGTTACTCCAGTTCCAGCAGACTCAGCTGACAAAGAGCTAATAGTAAATCAACTGCAGATGCCCCAAGAGCTGGCCATGGCCTGGTTCATCCTCAGAGACTAAGCTGTGAGTTTTTCTACAAGGATGTAAAGCGGCATATAAAGGTACACACATACTATACAATCACTTTTAATTAATGAACTACGGGAGGCAAATGACCTATAAGAATTTGTATTAATGTGTGGCTACTGTCAACAACATGTAATGCAATTTTGTTCATTTTTTACCACAATTGCAGGCAATTGTGGTAGTTTGGACTTATAGCAGATTAGGTAGGATATGTGTTTATATGTGTTTATGGTGTATCTTGTGTGTATTCTTTATATTTTTGTATTAGCTTTTCCTTGGAGCTTTTTACATTACCCAAAGTTACAGCTCAGGGAAGATCTTGCCTTGTAACTACAGGGCTTATGAGGAAAATGAAGCAGAGATTTGGTTTCCCTACCAAAATAATTAGTTTCGTTCCTATCTAAACATGAGAGTTCAGATATGACGAAATGGTTTTCCTCTGCAAAATCATGTAATCTAAAGGCTACCTGCTTTTGTTTGATTGTATTAATCAGTAAGGGCAAGGAGGTCAGGTTCCCTATGTCAATACCACTATATATGGCAGATAAAATAGGTCTTACTTGGACAGTGAAATCATGAGATGGACACATTTGTTTGACTAAGGAATGCCGGATGAACTTTGTACATCTTATCTAGAGCAGTGGGAGCAATGTTCTAGCAGTGAATAGCCGACAGCTAAATGGCAGCAGAACTTTTTTGTAACTTAGTCTCTTGGCCTAGGAAACTGGCTTATGGTTGTCTCTTGCAATGTGGGCAACAAGAACTAGTACTGCAGTCCATTATGGCTCCTAACTGTAGCCAAGAAAACGCAGAGTATAGTCATGTCAAATGAGACATTTTTGTATAGCGAATACGCTATTTTGTGATTTGACCTGAAAGCTACAATATGCAAGTTTTTGTCTGTCTGTGACCTTCTGTTCATACAAATCCTCAACCCTGAAATTGGCTTTCCAATAATGTTGAGATGAGTTGTCTGAATGTGGCCAGCGGTGAGCTGGTTGTGGCGAGGTGAGGGCAGCACTCATAAGAACAGGGAAGTCATAGCAACAACAGCAATGTAAGAACACAGTAAGAAAAGTGACTGTGAACATTGGCGTGGCTTTTTTATCTGCAGATTGTAATGCAGATTATTTTGTGATATTGCGCAAATGTGCTATGTACAATATTTAAATTTATATACTGTACTGGACATTGTATTTTAGATCACTGTAATTCTTAAAAAAAAAAAAACTAGTGGTCAAGAGTCAGAAGAGTCTTCTGTATTTCAACTGTGACATGTAATTATGTTAACTGCACTGTCCCTATCAATAAATAAACAAATAAATGAATTTAAAAAAAAATTAAAAACTGGCTGTGTTTGCCATCTGTTTCTTCAATGCCTGTAGAGGCTTTATGGATGCTATTTAGCTCAACCTCAGGCTGGATGTCAGCTTGAGCAACATAGGACAGGGTTAACAATACAATTTGTGTCTCGGGGTGAAAAGTTGCATATTATAGCTTTAAGTCAGATATAACTACAGGCTTGCAGGATTCTCGCAGGCCAACTGCAAACCTCACACAGGCAGCAACTTTGTTGTCATAATCGACTGTTGGTCTTTCACTTCACATAGAACTGGGTGACAAGGAGCGACAAAGGCTAGAGAGATGACCGGCAACAAGATCTCAGCAACTATGTGACACAAAAAATTAACTTAAAAAATAAAGTGACGCAGCGTAGCAACTGCCAATTGGACAAGACGTGTTCAGCTTATCTCCTTCAACTGTAAAAATGTCCACTGACTTTAGTTTTTCAAAGTCTGATTCCAGTGCCGACAAGTGGCAGCAAAAAATGGTCAGAGAGACAGCTACTACACAACTTGGTGACAAACAGTATAAAGTCCCTGCCTGTGTGAGCACAGGGTGAGTGAGTGACTGAGCGAGCATTTGTCATTCACTAAATTTCAAGAGCCATGACATGACAGTGGGTTGACGCTGCTCAACATTCCCCAATCACTGAAGCGGCTTGGCTGGGATACGGTGAAAAAAAAAAATTCTTGTAACTTGGATTCATGGAGATCATGAGGCAACATCGACTCTGTGCTGCCCCACTCAAGCTGGCGTGGCATAATGGGGGAGGAGTGGAGGTGTGGTGGGAGCAACGAGAGGCATGGTGGATGCAAGAGGAGAGGCGTAATTACATCTTGCATGAACTTTCTGCACACAGGACGAATCTCTTTACTCAGGGTGGCACTGAACATCATGACCTGCTTCTCGTGGGGTGTCATACGGAAAATCTCCTGGACGTCTCGGCGCATGTCTGCATGAGGTGGAGAGAACGGTGATTCAAGTCAGCATTTGCTCGGTTAAAGCTGCAACAAGTGATTCAGTAGAGAGAGAGTACATAAGAAATGACATGAGATATTAAAGGAAAAGTCCACCCTCTGATACTCTCACACTGTTAAATATTATTAATTAGTAATTTTCAAGGATTTACAGGGGTTATTATGGCCATGGCCGTCGTAGCCATAATGCCCCTTAAAAATTTACATGCCCTGCAGCCACAGTGGCCTTAATGCCCCGGCCGCTCTGTGCACATGATAGATATTAATAGATCTTTTTTTCTTTATTTTCAGTTTCTTTTCTTTTCAGTTATCCGCCCAACATTTTGGCCGATTATATTTTAATTGCCCGGACACCTGCACTTTATTAGCCAGCACACACTGTCTAAAATAAACTCAGCCAGAGGTGAAAGTAAGCCGGTACAGTCCGGTACTCCGTACCACTAAAACAAGAGGGGGAAGCTGCCTGCAAAATGTCCACAGTAGCCTACGCTCCGTGAACGTATGAACGCATTTTCAACAAGAAAACACATCTACTAACGTTAAGTCAACACAATCAACAGTTAGGCTGTTTAATTGTTTATCCTGGGTTCAGTGTGTTTGTGTCCAGCACAGACCTGCTGTGGGCTTTTAATCCATGCTGGAGAAAACAAAGCTGCCTTCCCAAAACTGTTCAGTTTTCAGCTGATCTCCGGTCAGTGATTGTATTAACGCCAGGTAATGTCAACTTTCCCTGCAGCTCGAGTGCTGTGGGTTTTTGCCAGGCCGGTCAGTCGTTTCTTTAAAAAAACAATCTTCCAAGTAATCTGACATATCCTAAAGTAACTCATGATGATTCATTTTGTTCAGATTTATTCCAACAACGCGGATAGCAAGCCAAAAACAAGCGATGCAACTTTCACGGGCTGTTGTGTGCCTGGAATGATGATGCCAACCTTTACTTCCCAAACACACAGTGTTGTGTGTTGTTTCTATCCTTACCAAATTTTTGGACTACCTCACATCTATGATGGATGACAGCCTAAATACTACTACTACTACCACTACTAATAATAAAGTATTATATTAAAAAAAATTAAATAAAAACAACAACAACAACAAAAAATACTACTACTAATAATAGACCGTTATTATTGTTGTTGTTGTTGTTGTTATTATTATTGTTATTATTGTGTTTTACTTGATGGCCTTGGTGCCCCGGCCTCTGGCCTTTGTGCCCTCAAAAAAACTGACAGGTCAAGTGTCCTTGCCCCTGAAATGATGAAATTCCAGGCCTGGTTGTAGTATACTTTTTTTTGGTGTTCCCACTTTCCCTAGTCCACTTCATCTTCAGTTAGTGATTTCCTACATTCTCTAGAACTACAATCCAAGAGAATGGGCATGACCTTGCTTTCAATCAAATTAAAGGAATACTGCAATGTTTTGGGTAAAGTACCCAAAAAATACATTTCATAAATAAAACAGCTTCAGGGTTGCTGTAAGGTTTATTTTTTCACTTTGATAGAGCTTGGCTAATGACTCCTGTAGACTCCAAGTCTTTATACTAAGTTAATACAAAATGCTACCCATAGGAACCAAACCAGTGGACGTACAGAGGTGAAAATTGTATTGAACCTCTTGTCTAAGTCGGAAAAAAGGGTATTTTGCCCAAAACATTGGAGTGTTCCTTTAAATAGCTTGGATGTGTGATCATTCAGATGGGTTTTACATGTAGGCAGGGTTTTAAATTAGCCCCTACTCTTGACATGAGTAAAGAGCACAGCTTTAGAGTGGGTTTGTCCTTTTAATATGGGGAGATATGAAAGGACATGTGTACTCACCAAGCTGCTCAAGCATCTTGTCACACTCGTCCAGGATGAAATGTTTAATATGTCGCAGGTTGAGTGTCTTGTTGCGAGTCAGTGCCAAAATCCGGCCCGGCGTTCCCACCACTACATGTGGACACTCCCTCTTCAGCACCTCCTCATCCTTCTTAATGGACAGACCTCCAAAGAATACTGCCACCTGGAGGCAAACACAGACATACAAACAATTACTTAAGAAATATTGTACAGCAAATACAAGACCCCTCTGCTTTGCATTGGGGTGCACAAATAAATCAGCTAATCATGCTAATTGTGCATTATACTCAACATGCAACTCTTAGTGACCAAGTTAAATTTCATCCACTGGGCCTATAGATGACATTTCAATCATATAAGTTCATATGAAACAATTTATTTCACAAAAGTGAAAATATACCCATTTCCTGATTTTGACCTAAATTTTTACATAATTTATGCAAATTATGCTGATGCAGAAAGTTTGCGTGACTGCAGCATGGTAATAGATGGATTTCTGGACATCACAAACATGGACTTAGACTCTTAAATGACCTTTCTAAGTGAACTAGAAGCAAAATGATAACTATTTCCAACATGCAACTCTTAGCAACAAAGCTTAATCTCATCTGCTAAGCCTATAGTTGACATTTTAATCACAAAAGTTCAAAGGAAACAACATGGCTGGGTTTCATATAGGCCATATAGGGGCTTCCAGTAGAATTTGTGTGTTGCAGTGATTCAAATCTAAAGTAGAGCAGCAGCCTAGCTACAAACATGGCATAGTTAAGCAGTTATTGCAGTTTTTTTCTGTTAGACTTTTATATGCAGATGGGAATTTAATCCATTCTTACTTTCATTATTGTAATTAACTTAGTCTTACTATATTTTATAAAAAGTGATAATCCCACCACAAAGGGCCTATGCTGTAGGTCCTTGGTGGTTAGATCAGGTGATTAGATACAACATATACAGATAATACTTTTTTTTTTTTTTTTACTATGGGAGAGCTATTAAAAAGTAAATGAGTACATTGTTGATAAGTCCTCATTTTTTTCTGTCTCCACCTACTTTAAGCTTGTGTTTATCAGACTATATGCAACATATTTCACCCTATTCACATCTCCTTCATTTTGCATGTAGATGTACATCACAGCTACCACTATACCAAATTTAAGAGCTCTGTGGACTTCTGATATGAATCTAGACAAGTTTATGTCCCATACGGATTGGCTGTGATAAGCACCTTTTTTTGTTCATGGGGTGCATCAAAACATGGACCAATTTCTCCACTTTCGCAGTAAAATATTTTTTATACAAGAATCGGTTTACGGGAGACCTTAGGGATGCTAAAAAAACATTGTTGTGGTTTGTCCTACCTCCAGTAGGGGTATCCTGAAGTTTTAGGATCACTCCTACTAGCCTAGTTGTTTTCATCTGGTTCTAGTGATAGTTCAACCTCAAACCATGTATAAAACATGTCATGTTCCCCACAGTGTTTCCCCTAAGATTTTTTTCAGCAGCAGTGCTGTTGTGTGAACACCCACGAGCCCACAACACGGGGACCCATATTTGCGCGCATCAGTGAAGGAATGATTTAAAACTACCTTACAAACGAGAATTGGAGATAGGTTTATTCAAGTTCATGTAGTCAGGTGCATGTTAATTTACCATGAGCTTTTGACACCAGAAGGGCTCTGGAGGCCCAGATAGCTGTAGTTGTAATAAATGTCAAAGAATGAAATGCCTCAACACAGAAAATGACTGTGCACTATTTTAATTGAAAATAAATAGAAACATATAAACATATTTAACAAAACATGTAACAACTATCCTAAAAAAACATGTAAC
>OMKZ01054111.1:0-13604 GCA_900302535.1 Neoniphon sammara
TCTGGGTTTTTTGGGGAGTTTTTTTCTTGCCCGCTATGAAGGTTGAGGTAGGGGGTGTTGCCCTATTTTGTTTCTTGAGACTGTAAACAGTGATTTTGGGCTCTAAATAAACCTGAACTTAAATAAACACTCAAATGCTGATCAAATATTCTTGACACTCAAAAACACATGAAAGGCAGATTAATCATAAAACGGCCTCATAAAAGGCCTAAGGGGAAAAACAGTATAAATGCAATTCAATTATTCAGTGATTACTAGTATACCATCATTACTCCTTGAGCATTAGGTAAAGTCATGATTATGTTAAACTTGCACCTGTGAATCATAGACACTGGATGTACAGCCTGCCCAGCCTTTTAACCCCACGTATGTGGGGTTAAAAGCATCGTGCCACTGACAATTAATAAATCTCTGGCTGCATTGTGACTGTAAATGCTAAATGGTAACAACAAAGCCAAGAGGTTCATTTCTCAAACATACACTACTCACAAAAAGTTAGGGATATTCGGCTTTTGGTTGAAATTTCAGAATGCACCTAAAATGCACTATAACCTTTACAGATTAACTTAATTTGACTTTCTCTAAACTTTTGAATAAACATGTCCAACTGTTCAATGTTTCAGTATTTATTGCATAACATGCTGTTCTCTAACAAGGTAATTAACTGCAAGAATCACAACAAGTGTCTGATCCATGAATTGACCACTAAATGTTCTGGTTCAATGACAATTTGTATTTAAACAGTCCTCTTCATCATGCTGTTCACATTTTGACATCATGAGACCAAGACGACACCTAACAATCAATCAATAGTACCTGGCCATTGCGAGCCTTCAAACGGGATGTTCTCAGAGGGAAGCTGCCACTGAGCTTAGAGTGTCACAGAGTGTCATCAGCAGGTTATAACAGAGACACAGAGAGACTGAAAGAGTTACAGAAAGGCATAGAAGTGGACATCCTTTGGCCACATCCTTTGGCCACACCATGCTGATGACCGCTTCATTGTGAACAGTGCCCTGCGGAACCGGATGGTGAATGCCACTCAACTCCAGGCACGTTTCTGGGAGGTAAGAGGCACCCGAGTATCATGTCAGACCATTTGAAACCGCTTACATCAACATGGTCTGCATGCTAGACAACCTGCAAGGGTACCTGACCCCACCACCAGGCACAGGCATCATCGTCTTGCATGGGCCAGGGAGCATTTGCGCTGGACAAGGAACCAGTGGGCCTCAGTGCTGTTCTCTGATGAAAGTCGATTCACATTGACCAGAAATAATGGCTGCCAACGCTGTCAGAGACGTCAAGAAGAACGCTATGCATCAGCCACTCTTGTCACCAGACGAGCCTTTGGAGGTGGTGGTGTTACAGTCTGGGCAGGTGTGTCAAGTGAATACAGAACTGCCCTACACCTTGTTAATGGTACTGTGACAAGCCGATACTACCTGAATAACATCATTAATTCAGTCATTGTGCCTCTGCATGAGCAACACAGGCCTGATTTCATCTTCATGGACAACAATGCTCCAGCTCATCGAGGTCCCATCATCAGGAAACGGCTGCTGGAGGCTCGGGTACCTCAAATGGAGTGGCCTGCACTTTCTCCAGACCTGAATTCCATAGAAAACCTATGGGATCAGCTGTGTCGTTGTGTAGAGGGTCGTAAAGGCTGTTTTATGCTTGTAAGACATATGTCGGCAGATGTCTCAAGACAAGTGTCGGACGACACAGATGTGTTTATGCTTAAACAAAGTGTCGGACACCGTCTGTGGTGCAAGCTCTCGTCACCATGGTAACCAACTGGACGCTTCTCCATTCAGGAAAGATGGCTGTCGGCTACAATACGTTTGGTGTAGCAGAGGAGCAGGAGATCTTAAATTTGCTTTTACAGCAGAGGAAGCAGCATATTGTGATCATTGTGATCTGTGCACCCGATAAATCAGACAAGGAAATAACGTGTTTGTTTCGGTGTCCTTGAACTCCGTGATGAGTCTCCGCCAGTCTCTCCTCAAACCCATCCATTACTTCAGATTCATGTATTTATTATATATAAATTGTTTTACAGCCAGCGGATGTTTTTACCAAAGCTACTAATATGACCGTCAGTCAGAAAATCATTTGGATCACTTTTTTCCATCTCCATGACAATAACAGAACTCCCTGTCCATCCAGCCAATGAAAATATAAGACAACCAATGACAGTGTCTGAGACCTTACAAATATTCCACAGGTGCAAGACACTGTTGGACGAAACTTTTTTCTGTCTCTCTGACATCATTTTGGTCATCCGAGACTGTCGTCCGACACATGTCCTACAAGCATAAAACAGCCTTAACCCTGCACCCCAGAACCCCAATGACCTGAGGGCAGCCCTTCAAGAGCAGTGGAATGCCATGCCTCAGCAGACAATAAGTCAACTTGTGAACAGCATGAGACGTCGTCGTCAAGCTGTAATTGATACTCAAGGACACCTGACAAGTTTTTGAGACATTGACATTTTTTGTTGTGGTGCACCAACCACTGTTGTTAGCTTTTGTTTCAATCAATTGTTTGAGATGAAGAAATTACCATTGCATGCTTCTACTTAAATGCCCTATTTTCATGATATGATATCACTGTAGCATGAACTTTTTACATTTTCCATAAATTTCATCCGAAAGCCGAATATCCCTAACTTTTTGTGAGTAGTGTATATCCTTTTTGTCCAATGAAGGTTGCCATATATCACTCTGCATTGACTTGGCTCACCACAGCGCTCACATTTGTGATGCGTGCAAAAGTATTTCTGATATGAGACAGGATGCTGTTTTTCCAGTTATCCAACTAAACCTGTCTGAACTACTGTAACACCATCCTACAGAGAGTGAATGCAAATTCAAGAAAAGGTCGCTTTTCAGCAGAATAAATCTGGATGTGTTTACTCCACTTTGAGCATTAGACAGGCTGAAGATAATTTCGGTAAATTCCTTGGACAGGATATTTCCAACTTGTTCAGCTCAATTCGCCATTTCCTCGTCAGCGGAACTTCTTCCCTGTGAGTCTACATTCCCGACTCTTCTGAGGGCTTGTCTGCTGCAATCACCATCTGTCTAAGTCAAGCCTGGACCCTGCAGAAGTGGGGCAAACCCGCACTCAGCATCATCTTGTAGGGGATTGGGCCCTTTGCCCATGAAAAGACCAGGTTATCTGTCACAACAACCATCACTGCATGATCAAGAGCAGCCGAAACTACAAGACTTGACTTGGTGTTAAGGGACACTCAACCACTCACAGACCGTGCTTTTAATGGGGTCAGATATTGACTATTGGCTGTGCAGTGCCTGCTATATTTCTGCCCATACAGTTTATCCTAACTGGGACTTAGTTTGTCAAGCTTAATGATCTACACTGTGGGCAGACTGTGTGTTCGTGTGTGTGTGTGTATTTTAATAAGCTCTGTAGGGGAAAGAACTCAAGACAAAATCTATGTTCTCATTGCATCGCTGTACTCTCAAATGCAGGAGTGGGAGTTTCTTTCTTTCTTTCTTTCTTTCTGACATTGAAATGAAGTTGATACCACTAGCTGCTATACAAAGGCCACTGGACTTGCTTGAGGTTCTTGAAGCCTTGGACTTGCTTGAGGTTCTCAAATACATTTCGCCTCTCATCCGAAAGGCTTCTTCAGTTCTGGTGAGGAAACATCTTCAAGAACCTCAAGCAAGTCCAAGCGTTCTTCAGTTCTGGTATAACCGAAGAGGGGCTTCTTCAGTTCTAGTAGAACTGAAGAAGCCTTTCGAATGAGAGGCAAAATATCTTCAAGAACCTCAAGCAAGTCCAGTTGCCTTTGTACAGCTCTTAGAAGTACCATGACCTGGATTAATGAGACTCTTCACAGACAAGTTGACAACATCATTGCCCATGAAATGCCTGCTGGGATTTCTTTCATGCAGCACCCTTGATAATGACATTTCGAGACTCACGTGGTCCATGAGCTCCTTGACCATGCCGTTCCACTGGCCTGTGGTCTCATCCTGGGCGCCATATTTCCCATCCTCCACCAAGCGAACCTCATAGGTGAAGCCCAGGATGCCGGCCAGCTCTCTCAGCAGGTCTATGCAGAAGCCCTCAAAGCGGTCGTTCCCGTACAGCGGCTTGTCAGACTTCTTGAACATCACGTAAGGCTCCTCCTGTTATGGAGAAATAGGGGCAGAGGGATCAGTCTCTGCAGCACTTGGCATCTTTTACCTTCTGATAAGCCCTATCTGAGAGTGTGTCTGATGTGCGAGATAGGCTTTTCAGCTGTGCATGCCCAAACACACACTGGCTCAGGTAGAAAAAGCACGTGGAGGCCGCTATGTTTGTGTATGTGTGTTTGCCAGCAGTCCTTGTCCTATGATTCGAGGTAGGGTGGGTGCAAAGCGAGGCATGACCATAATAAGAGATAATCCCCCATATCTATGACTCGGTGCTCCTCTCAGGCTCAGCAGGCTGGCTTTGGGCCCAGGCCTAGCTTTCAGGACACCACACGCTTTGTCAATAAGATGAGAGATGCTGATAGACGGACACAAAAAGAGAAAGCAAGAGCCGGCACATCCCCTCTGTTCGCACAAACAGCTGGGGAGATTACTAATGTCCTCTTTCACACGGCTTCCTTTCTCCCTGCTGCCCTCCCTTTTTCCTCCTACTGAGAATCTCCTCCATTCTCCCCTCCGCCACCTCTTTCTCATGCTCCTCTCTCCCCTACCCTTCGCTCCCTATTTTCCCCTTCTGGTTCCTCCCCACCAACCTCATGCTCCATGTACCATCTGTCTTTCTTAGCCCTGTACTCTCTTGCTCACTTCTCACGACTCGCATGTCCCTCTCAGTGAAAGAAATCCAAAAATATACTATCAAACAGGTGTAGTTTATCATATAATTGTACTATGATTAAAGCAAAAAAAAAAAAAAAAAAATTCTTGAGTGATTGCTAACAGCTTTTACACATTCTGGTGGTGTGAATTTCTACAGTATGCAGGCAATGAGATGTTTCTATAGAAAAAAAGGTTTGTGCTTTTCACTAGCAGCGGCAAAACAAACAAATGAAAATATTGCTGTTTTTGGTTGATGTCGGATAAATCACAGTTCATTGGATTTTGCCATGTCACAGATTTGAAAAAAGGGAAGTGGAGGGTATTGATTTCACTGCACAGTATTATGAGGATAACAACTCCATGGTGCAAAATAGAAGCCAAGGGTAACACCAAATCATCAGTCAGGGGCCTTTTTGTTATTTTGGACTAAAAAGCACTTGGATACGAAACTATTTCTGACAGCATTTCAAGGCAACATCTGCTTGCTACTGTAGTGACAGCTGGGGCAGTGCAGAGCAAGTGCGGAAAATCTGGGAGATAATGAAGTAAATATTGGACTTTTGGACCCACAGTGCGGTCATGTGGCTTCAGAGAACTTGGATTATGCAGTTATGGTTATTTCTTTGCCCTTTTTGGAACACTAAGGAAATGGACTCCTTTCACTCCAGCTGCTTTGCGGAAGGCTGCTAAGAAGCTGTGCCAACTGACTGGTGTTTGCAATATTGACAGGCAAGTTTCACCACTATTTCAACTGATTGAGGGTGAATAGATAATGTTGAAACTTTCATTTTTGGGTGAATTAATTTCTTTTAATGTTACTAAAAGCAAGACTTTCCTTTCTGTTTTTCCTTTCTGTTTTTCTTAGAACACAATAATGATAACAGATTAAGAATAATATCATTAAATAAAGTAATAATAGATATTTCCTTGTAAATAAGCGACTGATATAGCACAATAGTGATTCAAACTATATTCACTTGAAAGCTTTTCATCTACTGTTTTAAATGCTCAAGCTTTGGGAGGCCTTTCCTGGGAAAATGAAAGTGAAAGTAATGTGTTTTTGTGCCTGGTTTGTTTAAAATAACCAAAAAAGAATTGGGTAGTTAACATGAGCAGTGATAGCCACCATGGCTGAACAGGCAAAGAAAAGAGCGCCAGATACAGAAAGTCCAAAGAGAGAGATTTTAGCGCTAAGTGGAGAGGTGATTATGGATGAAGACAAAATTAAAGAAGGAAACCCCAAAGCAGTGAGTATTTAGTGCCAAAGATGAAGGTAAACTTAAACAAATAAAAAATGCGAATTTCGATTTTAAGCTGTTGTGAAAATAAACATTCAAAGCCTGTAGTTATAAAATAAAAAAGAAAAGAAAAAGAAAAAAGTAGTCACAATCGCAATCACAATTCAGGGTCAACTACAAAACACCTGAATAAAATTGGAAGTGGTTTAATTCTGAAAATGTGAATATAAACACTGCCCGTCTTTTGCCAATACCATTTTCACCTCTGTATGTCCACTGGTTCGGTTCCTATGGGTAGCATTTTGTGTTAGCTTGGCATAAAGACTTGAAGTCTACAGGAGTCATTAGTCTAGCTTGGTCAAAGCGAACAAATAAACCTACAGCAACTCTGAAGCTGTCTTATTTACACAATGTATTTGACATGTATTTGAAATACATGTCTTGGAATGAAAAACATCAACAACGAGTGTTGTTTTAGAAGAAGTTAGATGGTAGTTAGATGGTCCAAGACGTGTATTTCATTATCAGGTAATACACATGATACATTGTGTAAATAAGACAGCTTCAGAGTTGCTGTAAGGTCTATTTGTTCACAGAGGTGAAAATGGTATCGAACATCTTGTCTCAGTCTGGGTACGTCAGAAAAAGGGTATTTTCCCCAAAATGTTGGAGTATTCCTTTAACTACTCCTCATCACATTGCTACCATTATGTTGAGAGCATTTTGTATGTTATGCTCTACATCTAGAACATGTGGTGGTACATTACACCTCAGCAGCTGTATGGCTGCAACATTACTGATGTAATCTTGATGAAAGAACAGAAAGCACTGTCCACATAAAGATCAATGGCTGAGTGCATGGAATGCCAAGACACACATACACATATGCACACACACACATACCTGTGGTGTAGTTGCAGGTGTACATGAGTGTATCATGAGTGTACATGAGTAGTCAGATGAGTGTACATATACCTATCTCTTATTCTAGGTATTTAGAATGGGCAGAACTACTAGTCATAATTATCATTGAAACATGCATGATGGTTGCACCCTCCTACACCTCCTCAGCGTACACCACAGACACACATCCACCCACCCCCACACACCCACTCTCTTCTAAGATTTTTTGTTGTTGTTGTTGTTTTTCCTTTTTTTTTCTACACACTCTCTCCATCATCCAACCCTCCAAGCTGGGAGCAGTGTTTGCTTTCCTGCCCCATCGCCATGGTAACTGAGCCATGGTTTCAGCGGTGAATGAGCATGGCACTGTTTTTCAAAATCCGCACAGGTACTTTTCTCGAGACAAGTATTAGCGTTGACAAAGGGACAACATGCGCTGATATTCTCAAAATTAAATTCCAGGGGTAGGAAAAGCAGCCCTGTTGTCTTTTCAAGGGGATTTTGCTCTTATTGGTTTTATTCATTCAATATGCTCAGCTCATGTTAAGGCTATTAATCACTCACTACCTCGGCCTTGAAAACCAGCTGAGCCAGTGGGGAAAATGAAATATTGGGCCTAAAATAGAGCAAACCCCACAACAAAACCTCTATTATTACTATATTTCCCTGTTGTAACTCTGGTCCTAACAAAGTGTGAGTGAACTAATGGCCAACAGTATTGCTTTGGAAAATGTTTTGATGTGAGTCACACAGTGCCGCTGAAGTCCAAATGGGAATCAATCAGCTTTTAGTGTGGGTGTTAACTTGTACTATGAAGGCTCTGCAGTTGCACCACAAGCCGTCCAAGACCATTCTTTCCCACTGGAGAATTAGCTGTGTGCAAATAGTGTCTAAATATGTAACAAGATAATAATATCAGGCCTGGAAGAGACAGAATTTCCAAAAGCACGTGAAACCTCTTTTATGTCCGCTAACCTTTCCTGATTCATTTTGAATATAAATTCTTCAAACAGTAGACATGTTTTAAAAGACCAATATCTGGCATCCACAACTGCTTGTAGAATGTACAGTATTGGGGTCTTTAAGGAATAGTTCAACATTTGGGGCAAAGCTGTTTTTTTTTGTTTTTTTTTTTATTCCAAAACTTGTATTTCAAATACCCCTGACACACTGTGTAAATAAGACAGCTTGAGAGTTGCTGTAAGGTTTATTTTTTCACTTTGACGGAGCTAGGCTAATAACTCCTGTAGACTCAAGTCTTTATGCTAAGCTAACACGAAATGTTACCCATAGGAACCAAACCAGTGGACGTACAGACGTGAAAATGGCATCGAACATCTTGCCTCAGTCTGGGTACGGCAGGAAAAGGGCATTTTGCAAAAAACATTGGATTATTCCTTTAAAAAGCTGAAAAAGATTTTCATTAGCCCGACTTCCAATGGACAATCTTAGTGTCCCATGATGGTCTAAATACAGTTTCACAGGCTTTTTTCTTGGCTACCAGCAGCTTCAGTAAAAAAATATTGGTATTGGTCCTCAAAGACCCATAACATTATCTAAGTGAACTGTGCAATGAGTGAGAATTAAATCTAACTGCAAGTGTGATCTTTTCTATTGGGCAACTAAATGAAAGGGATCGACAAACAGTCCGCTATAACAATGCTAAGCCATCAGACCCAGAACACATCATGCCTGTTTGTGTGTTTCTCTCTCTCCTCGCTCTCTATTTTCTGCCATGTTAACTACTAGAACAACTGTTATCTAGTGTGTTGAACACAAAGAAGCTATTGTCAGCCCATTAGCAGTGTACGACCTCTCACCTTCTGTCAACTGTGAAAGACTATAATTATCATGAACAGACACTGGGCACATTAACACAGAGCACCTTTCACTGTACCAGTTCGCAACACCTGTGGTTCATTTTGCACATTATACCATTGTTATGGCATCTTCTGTTGGTGGAAACAGGTCCATCAGGGGCTTTTTTGTAATGACAAGTAGCTACAAAAAAAAAACACATTACTATACTTTTCAAACCACGCTTTGAAATTGAAAGGAGCAAGGCCAGAGAGGGAAACCAACTGCAAATTTTTTTTTTTTTTTAGCTTTTTATCTGATTGCTAGTCACCTCCATAGCCTCTGCTGCAGCAATCATTGCAATTATGGAATTATTCATGCAACTTGTTTCTTAAGGTTTGATTTGGTCCAACATTGACCCTAGAGAGGTTTATCAATTTCTTTCTTTTATGACTTCAAAAAAGACCCTTGAAATCCTTCCTTCGTTCAAAAAGAATTTTAATGATAGCTGAATTATGCTGGCATGGTGCTCCAGCTACGACTCAAATGCTTTAATCCCAATTAATCGTATAAACAGAGGCCCACACACATGCGGCACCTAAGCACATAATCTGACACATGAGCACACCACTGAATAAGCTTACATGTGTTGCTGATGCACTGTGTGTGTAATCTGCATGGGTTCAGGCCAACACAACTGGGTGTATCGGAGGTCCCTGACAGAAATACATGCACGTGGAGGGTCTTATAGGTGCACCCACACCCCCTCCACCTCGAACCGCCCTCGGCCCCCCACCCATCTCATGCAGCGAGGCCGTGCTGCAGATGGAGGCCATCTTTAATTAAACCGACAGGACGTGGATGGAGAGCCTATGTATCCCTTTAAAACAAACCTAATTAAAGCAGCACTGCATCCATGCCACTCCGCCGTCCACACTGCACTCCCTTAGACGCAAAACCATCCCTATTCTCTAGCAAATTAAAAATAATGGATTTTGTGTCCGAGCAAAAATAAATGATACGGCCTTATTTGAGTCATCTTTAAACATTTATTTTAGTATTATTGATTCCCTTCCATGCTGTGTGGCTATGGCCGAGAACAAAGGGAAACGTCTTGGTGCTCTCAGCGTGTGATTGTGTGATGGAAGGCTGCCCATTGGCTTAAACATACAGGGATTTAGAAGGGGGGGAAAAAGCTGAGGAAATTGTGATGTGAAACATATCTCTGAGCATTTATTTTCAGAAGTGAAATTAACCCAACCTCTTAATGCAAATACAGCCATGCACAGATTATGCGGGGTGTCTAGTAAGTGAGGATCCACTGAAAGAAAGAAAACCCACTAAGTATTCCATGCAATACCAAGCATCATTTACAGTCTAAGTACTGAGATATTATATGCATCTATGTAATAGAAAGCTTTATATTTCATTAGCATTTACCTTTGTGGAGTTAAATGATCAATTGTGTAACATACAAAACTGGTTTGGTTCTTCTATTATATTTCTACTTGCATTACAATATGGTTAATGTCCTGCTAATGAACAGCTGACGGTAACAGAGGCTCCTAGAGACACATTAGAAGAATGAGGTACATCATGCAGTAGATAATCGACAGGATATAATGTTACACTAACAACATATGTTTGATTGCGACTGCATTTAGCTTAATGATCCTTTACAGTACTTATTTGTCAGTATGATCTAATTAATGCATGGTATCAACTAATTAGTGCATTTCCACATCTGTCTCTTTTTCCTGAATGTGACACATTTTGGAAGCCTGGCAGCAGCTCGCTCGCATTTTCCTCGCGTTTTCATCCAAAAGCAGTTGCCCTGAAAGCCCGCAGCCAAATGGAAATGAAACCTGATCTGAAACCTGAGGTCATTGCGTTTCTCTCTTTTTTTTTTTTTTCTTTTTTTTCAGTCAGGCTTTTACTGCCAACCTTTCTCTGTCCCTCTCTGTTTCTTATTTTTACCCGCTCTATCTCCTTCCTAATTTAAGACACCTTTGATGCTGAGGCCCCGTACAGAAAGAGCACAGATTTGTACCATTAAAATCATCCTGATAGCTGACTGACAGATCGCACAATGGGAGTAAATAAAAGTCACACACTGAATTCTTTTTCAATTATTGTTTGCGATGTCTAGCATACTAAATACCTATTGGCAAAGGCAAACCGCAGAAGGAAAAGGGCTACAGCACTGCGCCTGTTCCCTGTACATGCTAATAATTGTCGCCCCAAAGCAATGTTTCTAGCTCATAATCCATATGCTATATTGAAGTGAATGTAATATTTTTGAACTGAAACAGACACAGGTTACAACAATAATATCAGAGGACAAATTAATTTATTTTGCAATACAATATGAGAAAGTGGGAGTCATTTTTGAATAGGGGGAGATTTTCTCTCTTTTTTTCACCTTTTGTGTTTTAATGTGCAGTGAAGCAAAATATATAAATAAATAAATATGACTATATTTTGCATCAATAAACCATACTTCCCCAGGTTGCTCTCTCCTTTGCAATGAATTATGTTGTTTCTACACACTGCTCTACTTAGATGTCTACAATACTAGCCATTAGCCTTAAGGTACTCCATTCTCACCACAACATTATGGGAGTGATTTCCAAAGTAGATAAACTGTTGATAGGCCAAGATCTCAATGGTAATTACATCATGTTTTATAGTACATAATCCCTGAGAAAATGACGAGAAGCTGGATGAAAGTGAGCATCAATCAAATGTAACAAACCCAATTATTGTCAGCCCTCCCTCCTCTTTCTCGCTGCTCACAGCCATCACACATCTCCCCATGACTCAATCCTGATACGGCAATTATAGCCGCGTAGAGTCTTAACTAATAACAGCAATCCAATCACTTCACAGCACGCATGGAAGGAAAGAAGGCCCACGATAAATAATGACAACCCGCAATTTAGTTGATATTGTTATTTTTACGCTCCGGCTTCTTAATAACAGGATCAGAAATAGCTTTAATTTCTCTTCGTTTCGACAAGTTTCTCTCTCTTACTATGAGGGTTCACATGAGGCATGCGCATGCCTGTGCATACACACACAAATACAGCAATCAAGTAACAAGAGGCACGCAAATTGAGAAACACACAAACTCTATTTACAGTGTTTCACAATCAATGGTAATATTATCATGGGAGAAAAAATTGTCTGGATAAAGGTCAGAGAGTAAACAAAGATTTTACATTCACTCCCTTTCTTCTCAGATTTCCTTCTGAATTCCTTGGTTTGGCACCACCGGCACAAGAGACAATATCGCAATAGGCGTGATAAATTGCCAGACAGGAGGGAGAGCCGTAAACCATGAAATCTTATTGGACAATCAATCAGTCAATTTGCCCTGCCCGAGCCTGTTCCCACCAAATTGGAGTCCTCCACAGTGGTGAAGTCAACTGGCAATTTGGGAGTGCAGTGCTTTGGGCTACTCTACTTCAGTCGAGTCAGAGAACAGCATCCTGGAAAAAAAACAAGTACTCTGAAAATGAGGGCTAGCCTGAGCGAAACCACTGAAGGATTTTTCAAGAGGAAAAGCTTAAAATAATGACATCTTTTGAGGGAGTCATGGCTGAGAGCTGCTCAAGCCTTCTGGAATTGGACCAAGCACCGATTGCAATTTGATTTGACTACAACGTAAAGGCAACGTCGCACATTGGCAGAACCGAATGATGGCAAACGATAACTGAATTTCCCTTGAAACCCAGGAATCATATAAGGCAATATCATGTTTGCCAGCTCAGCCGGTCTGTGATGCTTTATGCCAAACGTCAAAGGATAGCCAAAGGGATGAGAGACGAAAGATCTGATGTTGGAGAGTCAGCTTTCTCTGGAATGGAGTGCTGCTCATTGTTCAGGAGACACTCTTAGGTATCAATTTTTGCACTTCTGTGTGAAGATTTCCATAGTGACGCCACCATTTCATTTGGGCAAGCAGAATGAATCTGTGATTCCTCATTAGTGGAAAATGGGACACTCTTCTCTGTTGACGACCCACTTTGTGATTTAGACTGATAAGACTGCTGTAAAATAAAATAAAAAAAATCATATCTAGAACAGCTTGAAGTCCTGTACTAAAACATGTTTTAACTTGACAAAAAAGTGTACCAGTATGGTGGAGACGACTAGCGATCGGTTGGATAAGGAATCAGACACGTTGGTTGTCTTCCCCTTCTGGTTGTCCGTCATGTTCAGGCCACTTGGAGGGTCCCAGGTTCCAATCTAGAAAACAAAATCAACTCTTATTTAATCCTTGATATGGTTGCACCTTAAGGCAAGAGATGTGAACAGTAATAGCCATGCAAATATACAAAAAAACACACACGGACACAAAGGTCACTCAAAAGTAACATTATTAATTTGCTTACTATTCCTTGGGAGAAGTTATTCATTATCCTACTGTTTCCTCTCCTGTAAATGATCTAGAAACAAGTGTTTTTCTAGTCTTGTTGGATAAAACCAAAGTAATGCTTCCACCGAGAGAAAGAAAACTTCATCTCATCAAAATACATGATTCAAGATCATTTGGGAATGGGGTGGGAAGTTTAGGTATATGCGATAGAAATTCGCTACAACCCCGGGAAAAGAGGTAACACTGGTGACTAACGTGTTATCACCCAACACTGCAGACACAAAGGCAGACGCACACTTCACTGCCTCTTCATCCTCACTACACACACAGAGAATAATGTGCTGCACCCTTAGGACACAGCTGACAGCCGTGTGAACCCTGAACACTGTCAGGGGGGCGCTTGCTTATACTGAGAGTCCCGCAGGAAATGGTGTTAGAGATGATCTAGGATCTGTA
>OMKZ01054131.1:0-14423 GCA_900302535.1 Neoniphon sammara
GGCCTCACATTCAGTTAACATTAACACATGGAGAAATAGCTGTTAAAATACCTAAATTATCAAGAGGCTTAAGAATGTCTGGTGTTATAGAGCTCAGTCTTTTTTAGTTTTTCCACACACACACACACACACACACACACACACACACACACACACACACACACACACACACACACACACACACACACACATCAAGTCCCTTTATAGGCATTACAGTGGGTTTGTTTTCCTGGGCTAGATCATTAGGCCTCCTCCCTGCTGTTTGCTCTTCCCCTTTCACCAATTACTTTTACTAACATCACTGTCAGTCTCTGCTATTATATCAGAATGTGTTAAGTGCTTACAGCCTTCATTTGGATATTTGTGGAGAATTGGTAAATCATGCAAGGTAGAGTCTAGTCATACACAATAGAGTTATTTACGTTTTTTGAAATTTGACGATTTGTACATTTGAATTCAAAACATGGCATCTAATCAAGTGTTGAAATTTCCTCATCTTCCTCGTATTCTTGTCACTTTTTTCTAGTTACTGTTGAACAAATGTTCATGTACCTCCTGAGTTCAGCTTGTCATGGATTCCTAAGGCAATGAGTATAATGTTTTTAGTTTTTGATGGTTCATCTAGTTTGTAGTAACTGTTTTAGTGGCCTTTGCTCTGTGCTCAGCCAGTTCTCAACAGACTGCTTAGTATCACCCTCTTGGTGGTATTGTGTTATTTTGAGGGAGAAAAAACTATGAAACATGAACATCTCAAAGGCAAAGTTCATCTGCTTAACTTTATTAATGTGAATGTCTAAGGTAACAAAGGTGAGAAACAAATAACAGGACTATTGTCATTGTACTAGCCAATCTTGCTCAAGGGCATCCCAGTGGGGGGAAAGAACGACTGACCAGTCCACAACACTGACCGGTATTTTGGGTACTTATTTTTTAACATGCCTTTTATTAGACAGCTCCATGAGATTGGGAAATGTGATACTCATTGCAGTGGACCATTAAATTCACTGATTGCACTGTAGGTAGTTCCAGTAGAGCTTTTCTTACATGACTACACAGGGACAAAGCCACACAAGCCCTATCAAGCGTGTTTACAGATTAAGAATCACCACCCAGGCATCTTGCCAAAAAGTGACAAAGTCAGCGGGAACCCAGCAACACTCTACTCTGCTCTCTCGGAATAATCCTAAATTATTCATGTGAATCTCAATGAGGCAACTTTCAACAGGAAAAACACATAATACTTATGTAAATCCTTAGCGACAAAAGGTATGAGTTCTTACATAACAGATGTAGCCTGAACTGTCACCCTCCTTGCATGACAGCACACCCCACCATCCCACCCCCCATGGCCTCATTCACTCTATCACTCCTCTGTCTACTTATTCATTTACCTAAGCAACCCCCATCACAAACAGTACAAATATCACTGTGTGTGTGCACCTACAATGTTACAATAACAAAGCCTCACAAAATTTTGCGAAATGACAAACAAATTATGTGAGGATTATGTGACAGTAGCAAGAACTGGACCCACCATTTTCATGTGTTTATTGTTTGAAAAGGTTAGCTAATAGACCACTGAAGTAATTTGGAGCTTCCAGTTCCATTGTCTCACTGACTGCTTTGCTTGATATCGTTGGATGGGAATACATGTTTTAAGTTCGGGATTGATTCGACAAATGGTTGATGAGTTACATCTGTTTAGAGCTAGCTTTTTTTCTGAAAGCTAGCATTTCACATGAACTTTGCAAGCCAGTTGTGGGTGAACCATATGGAGTATCCACAAGAAAAGTTATAGCCAGTATCGGGCAGGTTCCCGAAGTTATTGTGCCAAATTTGGTGTCAGTTGAACGAAATTTATAGGATAAGAATCAAAAACATGTTGTGAATAGAATGCAAACTGGCTAACATATTGTAGGACAAAAATGTGACTGGCCTTTGTGGAGGGAATCCAGGAAAAAAAGAATTTTGTTGCTGCCACGTACGGTTCAGGGGTTATGGTTCAAAAGGTAAATATGTGATTATAGTGCCACCATCTGACCCAATTGTTTAAATTTTTGTTGCCCAAGTAGTGTGTGAGATTTACAACCTGCGTCAAGTTTGGTTGCTCTAGCTCTTACTGTTTTGGAGATCCAGATACATTTAGTGGAAAAGGAAGGAAAGAAGGAAGGGAGAAAGGGAGAATATACCCTAGAGCCCCCAACCACTTCGGTGGCCAATGGTTAAGATTAGTTAAGTAAAACAATCTGGTTCAAACAAGAAGAAGGTTTTGGTCATGGTTCAATAAGAAGAAGTCTTTAGCTGAAAATGAAAACTTCACTGCCACTTGAGAACTAGCTCATCAGTTGGCTATTGAACAGACTGTCGGAGCTGTCTTGTTCATTTCAGAAAATGTTGTGAGGGCAGGCTGGCTATACATACTGTACCTTCACATTGTCCGGATGGAGACCCCCGGGGTGCTTGTCCATGTACTGACACAGGTCTGTGTGCTGTGAAATCAAAGAGGAACAGAAAAATATTAGTATAGTAATATTTTCATCCTAAAACCAAATTCCTTCAAGCTATCAGATGAACTGAGCGGAGGTAATTTGTACACTGGGAAACTGTAACAAGGCAAGCATTAAGACTGAAACTTTTGCTGCTGCAGTGCTTTAGATGCCATTTCAGTGAATGATGTCGAAACTCTCATATCCCTTGATCCATTAAAGTCAGACCAAAGGAGGACATGCCATCATGTTTTATTGTTGGTGTCTGCATGTCATTGAGAGTTGTAGAAAATTCAGCTGGTGTTTATTTCTGGGGTTTACCATAGGACTCTCTTTCCTGACAGGGACCTGGCTCTCTTTGGATGCTCAGAGGACATACTTCCCCCTTCACACAATCAAACAGCTCTACTGATGGGCATGGTAAAGACTGGAACACCCCAACTGCTCCGTGTTTCAGAAACTGGTTGCATGAACTTGTTTATGTTATCCACATGGAGAAACTGCGACATAATAATTTAAAACATACAACAAAAATGGGAAGAATCTTGGGGACCGTTTGTGAAATATCTCGACTCAATTTGACTGCATCTGTATTTGATCGGGTCTTTTCTTTTTGTACTTTGTTCTTGTAAATGCCTATTCTTGACGGGTTGCATTTAACAATCATACGTGGACTATATGTACTGTTATGAGCTTTTGTGTCCTTGATACACAGTCACAATGAATTTTTTTTTTAGTTTTTTGTAACCCTTCCCCCAGGTGTGTGTGTGTGTGAGTGTATGTCTTAGTTGGGTTTTGGGTACTTCTTTTTGTTGGGTCTACAGGATCTTAAAAATTTGTCAATAAAAATAATATATTAAAAAAAATTGGTCGTGTAGGTTTTTCTCATGACTAAACATCTGCAGTCAATTCTATCGCGAGAGGTCGGTGACCGGGTTATTTGATATTATTTATAAAGTTTGTGTTTTTTATACAGAGAAGAGGGAGTGGTCTTAGGTTGTACCTAAGGTTCCCTCATGCTAGCCGCGCTAGGGTCAGGGTTAGGCATTAGTTGGCTGTGGTTAAGATTAGGGAAAGGCTGTAGAGAATGAATGGGAGTCAATGTAATCCCACAAAGATAGTAATACCAATGTGTGTGTGTGTGTGTGTGTGTGTGTACATGTGTGTATTTGTGGTGTTGGAGGATTAGCAGGGTTGTAGGGAGGATAAGAAGGGGGGAAAGAAGAATAATGTTCACATCCTATGGGAAAAACCTATGAAATTGAACTTTGTGTTCAAACTCCATTGAAGCTGTCAAGAAACTGTGACAGAGGCTTTCTGTAGGCTTTGCTCAGCTTTTGCAGGCCTAATCCATACGAACGTAGTGGTGATATATTTGAATTCATGTTTACAGATAAAATCCATCATTAGTTGTGTCCTGCCATGCACATGTCATCTAGTATTTACCATGTGGAAGCTAGGAAGCCTCAGTCTACCTCCTCATATGACATGAATGCAGCATCCCTGTGATCTGTACTTCACCACTGTGTTTTGCTAGCAGAATCTGGGTGGAGGAGACAGTGGCCCTGGGGTCACACTGATATTTACAATATCCCACTGCTGCTCACACCCCCAGTGTTTCCTCTCCTTCCCTGAATAATTCAGACAGGCACTCAGACAAGCCTCACACATGCCTGTCCGTCTTATTCTAAACCTGCTCTCTCTCTCTATCTCTCTCTCTCTTTATCCTCTTCTTGCTATTTATTTTGTCTCTCCATCTCTTGCTTATTCATCTCTTGTACCCCTCCCCAACCCCTTTCAATCACCCTTCTCTTTCTCCACCCTTCTCTCTCCCTTGGTCTTTCACTCTCTCCTTGTCAATCATCATTAGCTACTAGAGGAGAAAAAATGAATTGATTTTGCTCGGTTGAAAAGCCCTCTGTATGTAAAACAGCCCAAGCTGACATTATAGGGCTGAACACAAGAAGATGGATCAGCGTGAAACCAGCAGTCCACGGCAACACAACGTCCACAGCTTCGAATTTTCCATTTCAGTCAAATAAGCACTCCCCGCCATGTCACATGTTACATATTCATAAACAAAAAAAAAGAAGAAATTCCTCATATTCAAACGCTTGTGAATTCAACAAATATCCATATTGTTGATATGACAGACAATCTCATGGCATTCTCATTGCATATTCATTACTTGTCTGACATGGAAATTCACCGATATGGCTTTTTAAACCAATAGTGGACTGAAGTTCTTGATAGCTCATATGTGATGCCAATATTCAGCATTTTTGAAGGACAATTCCAGTTTGTGTCAGCCTGGGTCTTATTGTCGTAGTTTTTTCCACCATGCCTCATGGCTAAAATAGTTTTCTACGCACCTTCTTCATTGTCGAGTTATCTGGAGATGGACAGTCCCTCTCATATCTTCACAATGGAGTTCCATGGTCATTTTTATAAACAGGTTCAATGTACATCACACAAGTCAAATTTATCCATTTTTTTTATTTGGACATGTAAGTTGAAATGTAGTGGGTGAAATTAAAACTATAGTAAAAAATATTCTGTTGCATACAGGACTGGATACCGGTACTTGGTCAACGAGCTATCATAATTACTAGTACCACGCACACACAGTTTTGTTTTGTTTATATTCTTACTGGTGTGTGGCTCGCACTCCAGAGAGATGGGTCCATTTAGCAAATTTCCAAGTTGCAGCAATGAAATCCACAATAATCACTGTTCAGTTTTCGTGCATTTCATGCAAAAAAAAAAAAATGTGTGTCCATGCCACTAGTAGTTATGGCAGCTCGTTGACCAATTAGTTCTATCTGGTTCCATGTATCCAACGAAATACTGTTTTTACTACAGTTTTATTTTTAATTTTGGCCAACACATTCCAACTTTCACATTGATTTTCCAAATTTAAACAATGGATAAACTTGACATGTATGATGTGCATGTACATTGAACCTGCATATAAAAATGACCACAGAATGCAATTGTGAAGCTATGGGAAGGACGGTCCATCTCCAAAAAACTCGACAATGAAGCAGGTGCGCAAAAAAACTGCCTCGACCACCAGGCATGATGGAAAAAACTGTGACAAGGTCTTTAAGGTTTGACCCCCGCATATCCGCATTCTGATTTATCTGTCTAATCCTATAGGATAATAGCCTGAAAAACCAGTCCACACCACTGTGTATGTGCATCACATATTATGTGCAAGGGAAAATACCGAGGTAGTTCATTATGTCAGACACACCAAGAACAATCAGGGAAGAGTTCATGTGGAGCGCTAAGAGTTAATTGACCCTCCCTCTCTGGACATCAAGGCTTGTTTCTGCTGCAAAGCCAGATGGATCTCTGCTGCCCACTCCTCATTAGCACTCCACAGTCATTTAAACACAACCTTAACCCTGCTGAGCTCCTCTCATATCTCACAGGATCACCTCTAACCACTGCACCTTTTGACATGTGTTATATCTACCAACAGGGGGGATTACACTTGTTATTTATCACACTGAAATGAAATGATAGAAAAAAAGAGCATGCAAACCTTTTTTTTTTTTTAAAGAAAGCTGAGTAAGCTGAATCTGGTGGAGAAACTTTGCCTTGCTGGGCATTTTATGATCAAAGATCTTGACCTAAATATAAATGTAGCCATGAAAAATAGTAATTACTTACTAGATAAAACAGTGGATTTGGATCGTTTTGAACGTAGAAATAGTATTAGTAATTCCTGTCCTTACGCAGCATTCATGTCCTATGGGAGTAACTACTTGTTTGAAGTGTTATTTGAAGCCATCCATGGTTGATGTTTTCTATGAGCTTTGGTTGCTCCTGATCAGCTATTTCACACTTAGCACTCAGGAATGGAGTGATGATACATTTTCATGTTTTGCAAACATTGCAGAGTTGTGATCATGAAGCCAGCAATGTGAGGAATATTGTTCACTTTGGTCCAAGTATATTTACCATATGAAATATTCTCTAGGGCTGGATTGCACCAAAAAAGATTAATCTAGGATTAGTTCAAATCAGAGTTTAGTAAAACTAGATTTTAAAAAAGTAAATCCAGATTTTAAATTAAGAAAAGCTCTGTTGCACAATTAAAAACTAATCCTGGTTTACAGGGCCGGCCCAAGGCATAAGCGAACTAAGCAGCTGCTTAGGGCCCTGTGACCACTAGGGGACCCCCAAGAGCAATTAATTAAAAAAAAAGAAAAAAGTAATTAATTATTATTTTCCATGTGTGAGTGATGATGATTCATATATTATCAAATGTACATTCTTGTACAAAAAAAAACAAAAAAAAAACAATATTTGATAACAGAGTGTAGTTTCAATATTGCCTCACTGCTCTAAATGTCAGAACTCGGCTAGAAACGTGTGCAGTGCACCCAACCGTGCAGGGCACACTGCGCATCCAGGAGTTGCTGACAGTAATAGAGGACCCCAAAATCAAATTTTGCTTAGGGCCCCATGGAGGCTTGGGCCGGCCCTGCTGGTTTAGTAAAACCAAGTTTAGTGCTTTAAACTGAACAATTAGAGTTAAACCAAGATGGTGATGCTTGCTCATACAAAAAAGGAAGTAATCAAGCAAACATTTTAGCCTGAAAAAGGACTGACGTGCATGCTGTCAGAACATAGAAAAAGTTACTCTATCCGTTGACAAAGTAAAAAGTTACATAATTTGCTGTGTGCCCCTGCTAGCTAGCTAACAGCTAACAAATAGCCTACTCATTATGGCTCTCAAAAGAAGTCTTTTGAGAACAACTTTTGGCTGAATTAAGGAGCAATATGGTCAAATTATAGAAGATAAAAAAGAGGAAGACAGCACCATTAGAAAAACAAAAATTGCTTGACAGAAACTGGCACAATGTTTTAACAGATCCACTGGACAAAAAAAGAATCTGTCTTTCAACCTTCTTAAAGGAACTTGATAATTTTGCTCAATCCATCTCAAAAATAGACCCAGGTTTAAAAGTTAAACCTACTCCAGTGTAAGTTTAAAGTTAATACTGGATCAGAGTTTAAATTGGAGTTCAAAGTTTTGGTGCAACATGATTACATTTAATCTGGGTTTAGAGTAAACACTAAACTGAGATTTAAAGAGAGGTTTAAATGTAATTCTGCTTAATTCTAAACCATTTTTAAAGTTTGGTGTATCATGATTTATTGGTAAACTATAACTTAATCTGGTTTAAAAATTAATCCTTGTTGGTGCAATTAAGCCTAAATAGTATTAGTAGTCATTTGTATCTGTGATCTTTTTTAAAGACCATGTATAATAAGTGTAATAGAAGACCCTTCACTGCTCTGGTTGCTCACAGTATTTAACAGGACAATCATGGAACCTAGTAAAACTGTGCTTCCAATAAAATGGCTGCCTGGCCTCTAGCTCTGGGCATAAATGTCGCCAAGGCAGTGGAAAGTAGGGGTACTGCAGGTGCTGCAGCACCCCCTGTTGGCGAAATGATGATTTTTCTTTTCCTCCTGTCATTCTTTCTAGAAAAAAAATGCATTTTGAATAATTTTCACATATCCAAATAGTATTTGGATATGTGTACAGGATTTGGCACAACGGGCTTTTGGACTCATTAAAATGTGTGTATTTGTATGTGTTCAGTGCGCAACGGACTTTTAGGTCTGTTAAAATGTGTGTATTTAGATATATTCTTGTTTGCAGTGCACAACGGAACCTGGTAGTTGCAAGACTAGCATACATTTGATTCATTTATGTTATATTAGAACAATTAGAATTGTTACAAAAAAAGCTTTCGCTCAAACTCGTGAAATAAATACATTGCAACAGATTTTTATGTTAACATCTGAAAAATATTATATGGAATATTATATGGAAGGTAACATAAAAGGCCAAGAGGCATGCCAGGCCCCACAACGGGGAAAATGCCACACAGCCCCCTTAGATTTGATTCATGTCCCACCACAGCACCCCCAATTTGAATCCTCTTCCCATGGCCACGCATGCCGCTGGTGGTCATGGTGGCCATTTCTGTGGCACCGAGCTAATATTGGAAAAATCCACTCTTGAGTCCTGCTTTAACAGGCATTCTTAAGCCGTCCTATAAACATGGCAATCAAAATATCCAGAGCTCATGTTTCTGTGGGCAGAGTATTAAAAACTGAAATTCAACAACGAAGCAGACGCTAAGGTCAAATCAATCAAACTAAGAACACACATGAGCACCGACCTCGTTTCCGTTTATTAAAGTTTTTCCTCTTGAAAAAACACTAAAAATAGATTCTAAGGCTAATTTCAGATTTATATGGTCCACCCATAGAAAGGCCCAAGTGGGTGATCTCAGTGTGGAAGTGTGTGCCACTGGACCAGACAAGACTGCTTCACTCACCACATACTCGAAGACCAGAGTCAGGGTTTCCTTGGTGTGGATGATGTCATGGAGCAGCACAATATTGGCGTGTTTTAGGCCTTTCAGAAGAGATGCTGCAGACAGACAGAGACACAGAGACAGACAGAGAGCCGTAGAGATAAGTCACCCAAGCACATATTATTGGGATGATGATGATCTATGCTATCATTAGCTGCATCATTATAATGCAGCATGGGCATTCTACAAGCTACAGTGAATACAGCGGATTGGAAAAAGATTAATATAGAAAAGGAAAATGGGAGGGAGGTGGAAGGTGGATTTACTGGCCTATATTCTCACGCTAATTCATCAACAATTTCATGATTAAATAGAAACTGTTAAGAGGGAGAGGAGTTAGATAGTGCCTTGGGGAGGCAATCAAATCACCCATTACCTGATACAGGCAAAGCTCTGTCCATAGTCTCAACTGAGGGGGCTGAGTGTGAACACTGCAATTAGTGGTAATAGTCGGTAGCCTAAAACCCACCATGCTGAAACCAGCAGTAGAAAGTGCAATTCACAAACAGGTTTTCACAGGTTTTCAAAGATCTGATCGGACACTGGCAGTAAAGGCCAAAGCCTTTTCTCCAGCAATCACGGTGACAAAATCGCAGGCAAACAAACAGTTGACAGAAATCTCTTCTGGTTACAGTGAAGCGGCACGGGGAATGGTTTCATTAGGACCGAATGCGAGAGTGGCATAATAAGTGCCGTTTTTATTATGAGACCTAAATGGGATTTTCAGACTGTTGCCAATGTGATTAATTTAGCAAACACAAAGTTCTTTTCCAAGGGCACAGAGGAGCTTTGACGGACAGACGGACAGCCAGCGAGTGATGGAGCTTCATGAATACATTCATCCTGTGTGAATACCTAAAGGACGCAAAAAAAAAAAAAAAATCAGATCAAAGACAGCTCTCCTCTCAGTAACCAGTAGGTTAGCACTATAGTCAGGAACGCAACCTCAAAGATCCTGTCACCAATTTAAAGATCCATGCCCCCCACCCCCAACCTCCCCAAATCCCATCCCATCCTCCAACTGAAGTGAGCCTCAGCGACTGCATTTTTTATCAGCTTTTACGCACGCGCGCAAGCACACACACACACACACACACACACATACACACACACACACCTGGGTCTCCTCTGGTCTCTCGATGTATTGCTTTCTTCACCAACAGTCTGTAATTCTGTCCACGTATCTAGGCTGGGAGGTTCCTGCCCAGTAATTGCTGAATTAGTTCAATTTCAAAGTGCCTTTCTGATCCGCTCATAGGGAGAGTTTTGAGTGTGTGTATGTGTAGCGGGAGCGCTGGATGGCTCTCACTTCATCAGCCCCAGATCATACAGATCAAACAGACAAAATCATTTTCTCATCTGAATTAAAATGCCAGTTGCGCATGTGGAGGTGAGCGCGTCTTCTCACATCCTCTCACTCAGCATCAGTTAGCCAGAAGACCAAAGCCTTTGGCAGACCTTGAAGTGCTTCACATACTGGGAGGAGAAATCACGCTAGGACATGTTATATACGGGTGTTATGCATAAGGAACGAGGGAACTGTGCAGCACCTGGAAGATGTATGAGCATGGAGCAAAACGAAAGTTCCGGTGTTGGCCTTGCTCATGGAGTCACGCATCACAGAACCACGACGGAATATGATCTTCAACTAAAATACCAATTAGCACGAGACCAAAGGTGGAAACAACAAATCACAATTACGCCTCTTATGCTTAAAGGAATACTCCAATGTTTGGGGCATTTTACCCAGACTGAGATAAGATTTTTGATACCATTTTCACCCCTGTGCGTCCACTGGTTCGGTTTCTATGGGTAGCATCCCATGTTAGCTTAGCATAAAGACTTAAAGTCTACAGGAGTCATTAGCCTAGCTCTGTTAAAAACTGAAAAAATAAACCTTACAGCAGCTCCGAAGCTGTCTTATTTACACAATGTATCATGTGTATTTGAAATACATGTCTTGGAATAAATAAAAAAAAGAGTAGTTTTAGGAGACGTTAGATGGTTGGAACTATAACCTAACTATAATTTCCGTCTAGTGCATGTAAGGACACATGTGTTCAGCAGTTATAGTACCACTAGAGGAAGAACCCCCATGATCTTTCTTCCAGCACCACCATCAAGCCAAACCTAAGTAATCTGGGGAATATACCATGCTGTCCTTCACCGAAAGCACATTTACTTTACAAATTATTCCTCTGTTTTCACGAACCAAATTCTGAATCTATTTCCGCCTCCCTGAGCAACACAGCAGCGGTTCTGTCTGAACAATTAAAAAAATAAAATAAAAAATAAATTAAATAAAATCCCAATAACATGGTGGAGAAAAGCCTGACTGTGGCAGTATGTTTCTATCAGTGTTCATTTTGACAGGTATTTGAATTTAGTTTTAGTCTTAGTCATCTCTTGAAACTTTTTTTTGTTTTAGTCAAATGTTAGTCATTTATTTTACATTAGTCTCAGTCAAATTTCAGTCAGAAGCACTACAAATCATTTTAGTTAGAGTCATTTCAGACAATTTGTTAAAATGACAGGACATCTTTTTTATTCATCAGAATTTAGTCTTCTCGGACATGTCAGTAAACACTTCTCTAAAATATGATGAATGAAAATAGTGATTGTAGAGGAAAGGAAGAAAAACAACTACACTGAAATGTTATAGTTATTATTGAAGAAAAAAGCACATACAGTTCCACAAAAAATAGAAAAACCTCGAAAGATACAACTCTTGGTGAAAGAGTGCATTTTTTAATTACACCTCTGGTTTTCCTGCTTGGTCAAAACCTTTGTCCCTCAGTTGACTTTGTCCCCCAGCTTCCTTACAGTCAAGACAGAGGAGAGGATGGCAAAAACAAGGACTTATTCATTTCGTATCGTGTCTAACTTCAGTGGATCATAACATATCGGGTATGGAATTAATCTGCAGAGTCTCCAGTTTAAGATGAGACCAAACTTTTCTATGAATGTCAGCTTTTCAAGCCTGCAACAGACAAGGTAAGCCTTGTTTTTAGCCTAGCCAATTTCCAGAAATGTCTTTGCTATGTTGTAGTGCATATCATAAAATGGCCAGCTTTCTAACATGTTTGAAAGCATTTCCACTAATAGTGTTAAATCACACAATATATTTATCATCGATATGTAGGCACACCACCGTCCTCTGCATCTTAAGTTAACTAACGTGATGGTTAGAGCTTCAGTGCATGTAAAACAATAAATGTGTTTTCCTGCACTTAATGCATGCACTTTGTTGGTGAAAGGGGCCTGTCCATTCGTCTACCTCTACCTCTTCATGTCGTTATTTTTTGTCAGGGGTGAAAAAAATAAAAATAAAAAAACAAAACAAAACAAAACAAAAAAATGAGCAACTCATTAACATCATTGTTTTGTCATTGTCATGAATAGCCATCAAAGTCTATTTTTTGTCCAAAAATTTGCTGACAAAATAAAAATGAACACTGGTATCTATCTTTATGATCCCACTTGTGACAGCTATTGTGACAAAAATGCACACGATGCAGCTTGGAAGCAAATACCAAAGTAGAGTAAAATCACTAAGTTTGTTTAGCTTAAAGGTTATTAGACAGGTAAACTGTTGAAATGAACGTCATCTGGTCTCTGACAACATGTCAATCCATCAAGATCTGAATGATTATTTTTGATATAAAAAATTTTGCTTTTACTCAGGAATTTTTTGACTCATGTAAACTATTCTGTTGAGTCATGATTTACCATCCAACAGAAATGTGTAGTGAAGATCACAAGGCAGAGCACTGAAATAACTCTAAAGCGTTGTCATTTGCTTTTATGGGTTGAGGATGGAAAGTGATGTGACACCAGGTGCTTGCTTGTGCCACCGTCCTCCTTGTAAAAGCAACTTAAAATGCAACGGAGGGGCGCTTGTCCCAAAATAGAGAATGGGAGGGAAAAACCTTGGACACCTCCCCTGGTGATTGTTGAGTCATTGGAAGTGACTGACAGAGCAGATTTTTCCAGCAGTAAATTTAACTTCTGCCTCAGTGATATTTCAGCAAAGCATTGGCACTTGTACTTGAGCAGGACATTGTGGCAATCTTTCCACCTCTTACCTTCCCTAATGGCCGTGAAGGGAGTTCCCTCCTCCTCCTGCAGGCGAATCACCTTCAGAGCCACTAACTTCCCATTCACCCTGGCAACAATGCACAGAGAACAAAGTATTATGATCTGCAGGTTGCATGATATGACAAAGAATCAATTAAAACCAGTGAAGCTGGAGAACAGCGGCGATCTCCAAGTCAATGAAATAATAATTTAGGGGCAGCGGAGTGAGACTCAGTACAAGGCCGGAGGATTACAGCCAAATGAAACTCACCAATCAAATGTACTGTAGTGAAGAGAAACACAAAATAACTTCATTACTGAGAAAAATAGAGGTTGTATATTTTGGATTCATTTACAGTGTGTGAACTTTCATTTTCTAGCTTGGCACAACCTGGGAAACTGGCTGTAAGGCACAGAAAAAGTGGAATGTAGCTATTAACAAACCCATTCATAGAAATTTAATAAAACAAATTACATTTTATGCTTGAGGTGTGCAGCTATTCCATTGAAGAGATATGAGAAAGAAAGCAGTTGATGTTAGAGCATAAACTGTAGCTGTTATTACTATTCTACTATCCTACATCATTCAGTTACAGTAGTGCTTTATAATTACATGTATTACTGGGTGCATTTACATGTGGGCTTTATGAACTATAAAGAAGACTGAATGGGCTCGCCACTGATTTGACATGCACACACAACTTACTTGCTTTTGCCCTTGTAAACTGTGGCGTATGAACCCTCTCCCAGCTTCTCAAGCTTTTCATAGGAATCGGCCTTGCCAAACTTGGGGCTTGTGGGCTGAGGAAAAGAAAAAGAAAAAACAAAAAACAAATTAAAAGTATAGGTGGGTGAATGCAACAGCCCAGGGGAAAAAAACGACTCAAAATGATGTTATAATTCTTGCATATTTATCATCTAGGAGGATGTCAGTGAGGAGCAGAGAGAATCTCAGAATGACTTTTTCCAAAAAAAAAAATCTGAAGACTACTTTTGGATTTATCAGACACTTCTCCATGTCTCTACGGTTCACAGAGAATGACTAGGTAATAACTGTTATGTAACTCTTAAGAGAATTAATCCCAATGTTGGATGTATGCACTCTATTGATATGATGGATCTAATGTTACTGCCAGTGAAAAGAGAGCAACTTCTACTGTGTGTGGTATGCAGCATTTTAAGCTTGGCCATCTTTAATTAGCTGGCCTGAGCACAGATACTGTAAAACCTGCTAATCAATGATTCTTACAGCAGAAAAGAGACTGGGAAGAGATAGGACACTTGATAATAATAATAATAATAGTAACAATAATAATAATAATAATAATGATGATGATAATAAATTTTATTTGTATTGCACTTTACATTTCAACAATCTCAAAGTGCTACAGAGCAGAAAAATAATACAATTTTAAGATTAAATTAAATTGATAGGAACCATTACCTGTGGGTT
>OMKZ01054134.1:0-10455 GCA_900302535.1 Neoniphon sammara
CCCATCTCATCTGACAGAGCTGGACCTGACATACAACCACCCAGGAATCTATGGAGCGAAGCTGCTCCATGCTCAACTCGAGGATCCACTCTTTAAGCTCAAGAAACTCAGGTAAAGAAGCTCAAGTAAAGACCCCAATAAAAATATATTTGATTTTAAAGATAATTGGGCATTTTTAATTTCAGTTGCTCTCTTCTGTGATGGGCAAAGTAGTATGGACCCAAATTCAGGGATCAGACACTTAGGCACTCAGTTTAGGCAATTTGGAAGGACACAACACAACTTGATAAATTAATGGTTTAAATACCACTGACTAATTATGAGGAATAGCCGGTGCAGGGAGGAGCAGGGCTGGGTTGACTGTGGACAGGAAACAGGTGTGTAATGAAGGGAAATACATTGTGAAGATGTAACAGGATCCAAACAGTCTCATAGCATGTTGGACTGTGGTAGAGGTAGAAGAATTTTAAAATGATGAGAAATAAAAATAAAATCATGGAAAATAAAAATAAATTTAAATGGGGTGTTGGGTATAGTAATAATTGTGTGTGTGTGTGTGTGTGTGTGTGTGTGTGTGTGTGTGTGTGTTTGTTTGATTTTTCCACAGTGTCGACCATGACGGAGAGTGTTGGTTAAAATCTGGCTTGAGGAAATGTAATTGTGCATTTTTTAACTAAAACTTAATAAATCTGTCCCAAGGAAGAACTGAATTGCTTTTTGTTTACTTTTAGGAAAAACAACAATGACATTTAACACTAGAAAGGTCAACCTGTCACATGGCAGTATTTTGAAAGTTTGAAATGAAATTTCTTGACATTTACAGGAAATTTCCCATCTTGACTTTGTCTTGAACCACTGTCTTTTAAAACTAGTGTTTTTGGATTCTCTCAATCATAAAGGGTAAATGGCGTAAGATCAGGTTTCATTAATTTATCAATCAAGCCTGACATTGTTTGACAGATCCATTCTGACAGTCAATTTCCATGGAGACAGACTCTGCTGTTGGCTTAGCATCAGGCTTGTGAGCTTGAAATTATGAAAATGGTATTTCAAAAATACTAAAAATATTTCACACTCTGATTTCCACACCTGACGTCCCAGATTTAGCTCTCTCTTTTTAAATTTTCATTGAAATATCCTGTTTAGCTGTCAGCCCTTTCAAATGTAGACAATGTTATGACAATAAAATTTAATATGGTTAAAATTAAATGTTTAATAGGGGAGGTGTTAAAATATAAAAATAAAAATTGAATGCATAATATAATGCTATGTTTCTTTTGTCCTCAGATGCCTGTAAGATCACACTGGACCCAAACACAGCATGCAGGTATCTCTTGTTGTCAGACGGGAACCAGAAGATGACGCGGGGCAAAGAGGTCCAGTCATACCCCGACCACAAGGACAGGTTTAAGAACTGGGGCCAGGTGCTGTGCAAAGAGGCTCTGACAGGCCGCTGCTACTGGGAGGTGGAATGGACCGGAACATCTGCCGGACTCGGTGTTTCCTACAAAGGAATCTGCAGGAAAGGAGAGGGAAATGACTGCGTTCTGGGATACAACGACCAGTCCTGGAGTCTCCGCATTTACGATGACTGCTACAATGCCTGGCACAAAAGAAGAGGTGACCCCATAACTCCACCATGCCCAGCTTCTAATAGAGTTGGGGTGTACCTGGACTGGCCAGCCGGCACTCTGTCCTTCTACAGTGTGTCCTTGAACACACTGAGTCATCTGTACACTTTCCAGACCAGCTTCAGTGAGCCTGTATACCCAGGGTTCAGGCTTTGGCATGACGACACCTCAGTGTCACTGTGCAAAATAGAGTAGCTTCTTATTGAAGAAATACAGCAAAAGCCTGAGGAGGAGCAAATCAGCCAACTATGAAATGTTGTTTTGTCCCGGTACTTATTAAATAAATCGGGAATAGTAACGGTCCTAGTATTGAACCCTGAGGAACACCAAAGTTGACTTTAGAGCTTTGAAGATGAGTATTAAACTGTGCATTGTGTCAGATAAATCTCTAAAGTCTTAAATCATGAAAGTCATCAATGTGAAAGATGTCGATGTGGTTTGCAAGGCAATTTGTATACTGTGATCGACTGTATCAAATGCTGTGTTCAAATGTAGTAGGATTAAAACTGAGAAAGATTCAGAATCTGAGGCAAGAACCAGGTCATTTACCACCTTCATGAGTGCTATGCCAAGACCTGAGTGCTATGGAAAGACCTGAAGCCAGGCTGAGATGGTTTAAAAAGACCTTTGCTGGAAAAATCTCTTTAATTGACAAGGCAGCTGCCTCTTTCCAAGATTTAAGCGAGAAAGGGAAAATTTTCCCTCTTCTGAAAGGTTCCACATTGCATGTGTATGTTTTTTTGTTAGCATTTCGCCATTGTATTAGAAGAAAAGAAAAAGTGAAATCTGTACCGCCTTACACATTTTTTTAATATATAAATTATGTGATTCCACAAGCTATTTGGATTTGGAGCCTCACACCTTGTCCTAACTACATCTGTGCCATCAAGCAGTGTGTCTGTACTGTAAACATCAAGTCTACGCGTCAAGTCAAGACAAACCAAGGACTTGATTTATGTGACTTTGGCAAAGGCAAAATGGGTGAGGGGTCCTGTCTTTCCCCATTCTTACTATCCAATAAAGCAGAGAGCACGTTGTGTCACTTACCACGCTCACAACCTCATTGATTATAATGGGGGCATTCTGTTTATTACACTGACACTGGCTCACTACACTTGCTGTTAGGACAAGGTGTTAGTGACATCAGTTAGGACAGACAGGGTGAATAGCCACTCCCACTCACTCTTATTTTTTAGATTTTTGTAATCAGAGCACAAAGCCCAATCAGAATAGTGGACCATAAAATGAATGACCATAGAAAAATAACCTGTAACAGACAGTGGAGATGTGAAAGGCTTTTTGTAGCATTTTTGAAGTTGAAGGATGAACACACTACAAAATATGGACTTATCTATTTTGCTATACACTACACTACCACAGGGAGCTGTGTTGTTTAAAAAAGTAAAATATGAGACCTGTCATGTTTCCAGTCTATATCTGGCATCATGTCTTCTTTATGAGTTTATAGAATGTAAACAGGCTTCATCATTTAGCTCTCTCTAATATCTTGAGTTCATATTCTTTTCTGGGATCAGACTGTTGCAGGTATTTTTTATTTTTATTTTTTTCTTTTGTGACACATAGTCTTTGCAGTGTTAAATACTGTATGGACGAATGTAGATGTCATATAATTAAAGCAATTTTCCTTCCTTCAGCAGTACTGTATGTGTGTCTTGATGTTACATAACCAGCAGGCCTGCATGACTCTTGGCACTGTGACTGGCACATTAAGTTCAGTCTGAGGTGCAGAAGTTGCCTTGAGGTTGAACCAGCTACCACTGAGGTGCCCTTGAGCAAACGTTTAACCCCCGACCTCTCCATCAGCAGGAGACTGGGGCTGCACTGGGCTGCTTCTGTCAAACTGTCTCAAATTAAAGCAGAAAAAAACAAAAACCAAGCTGATTTTGGAGCGACCCTGCTCGTTCACTTTCCCATCAACCATCACTCAGCTGCATTTTCTCCTCAGAGAAGTGACTCCTCTCACATTCAACAACAATCTTCTGTTGCTATTTTAAAAATCGATTCAGGCTGATTGTCATTTTCTTGAAAAGCGTGCAAATGTGTCAGGATACAAAACGATCTTGCTGTCAGCCAATCACATTGCCTTTAGTGGACCAAGGCATTTCTTGAGGTCATTGTACGCATGATTTGGTAAACACCTCAATCAAACCATCACCATGGCGACTTTGAGACTTGACCCGTCATCAGAGCAGAACATCAACACTTCAGTCAGAAGACAGCGATGACACACTCACGGGTAAAAGATTGCATCGTGCACTTTTGATACCAACTTCAATATCTTCCTCAAACAAAAAGCCACAAAGCCATTCTGTCAGAATAAGAATCAAAGTGCAATAAATTTGCAGAAATTTTTCTTGGCGAGATTGGTAAAGGAATAGAATGAGAAATAATGTGGAGACAAAAGTTCATAGTGACGCCTGTCTGGGCCGCTCTGCCTGTCCTGATGTCACCCTGACAGAGATAAACAACATGAAAATGGATGTTCAAATGTCATGTCGGATGAAAGAAGCCTCTCAAGCGGCATTGAGTAATGAAAGGGGTTTCATCACAAGAGGCTCTGGGAAATGCTGTAATATTTCAGAGGCGGTGATGAGCTCGACAGGCGGGGAGCGATCAGCGACACAGATTTGTGAATCTAACGCGTCGACCGTGACAGTCGAAGGCTGCAGTGGAGGCAGACAGCTTTCTTCACATTCACAGCCAGAAGGTCAAAGATCAAACAGCCGTCTATCATTATCATTTTGATGCTCACTCTTCTATTATCAACTTCTATACATCTGTCAGTGGGAAATAAGTTTCAGTCATTTCTGCAGTTGAAGAATCTGTCTTCAGTTATTTGAAACGATATTGCTTGTTCCTCATTAGAGAAGAACAAGAGGCTTTGTGTGGCTTCATCCCATTCAAATGTGGAGAAAAGCTCATGGTGAATCACAGCATTTGATGGAAAATCTTTGTTGATGCCTGTGTTTGTGTTTCCATCCTCCTGCCTCTCTTCCCTTTGCTGTTCTCCCGATTCTCTCTCATTTAAACCTTTGATTGGTTCTCATGTCTGAATTCATAACACCCCTCAACTGCCAATCAAATGAATACGCTTTGATAGCCATCAGCTATATGATGGTGATTTGTTCCAGATTGGTAATATAGAACCAGTATTGTACATCACAACCACAGCCCCTTTATTATCTGTGTAATAAACTGACAAGATCCAAAGAGCCTTTCCAGTCTCCCCACACTGTGCTGTCAAATCTTCACACTCACTCACTTTGGCACTACTACAATACCCACGAGCCTCACTGACCTTTACTACAGTGAAGAGGACAGCTGAAGAGGACAGCTAAATCTACTTCTGTGTATTCAATATAATGTCATACTGTATTCCATATCAGTCGCTGCAATCAGGAACAAAAGCCTGCAGCACTCTGCTGAAATTACGTAGCATGTCTGAAGAAAGTTGTCTCAAAGCTACAAGGCTCTGTGATTGGCTGTTTCTTGAAGCAGTGCACTGTGGAACTTGTAGTCGACTTTTGGCCTTAAGTTGTTCTGTACACAGTCTGGTACCTTTGACTTTTTATTCAATGAAGCTGAATTATTTCAACACAGATGTTGTTTGTTTGTACTGAAGATTCAACAGGAGAGTTTCATGAATGTCTAAGTGCTGAAATATTCAAATAAGCTGTCATGTGACATCGACTTTGGGAAGGTTTTTACTTCCAGAACCCGGGAAGCCCAAAAAAGCTCTGCACACTTCACAGCTCTACAGCAACCCATCATTTGTATTCATGCCAAGATTATTTTAGAACAGCAGGAATTCACTTTTTTCCAAGCGGAAACTCTTTAAATCCAGCACTACTGAAACTGTAATTTTGTTGATGCCAGAAGAGAGTTCATTGAGTTTGGCATGATACGGCCTGCACTGCAGCCTGATGTGTGTTGCCTGTAATAATTTCTGAACATTAAAAAATATTCCCAAACTGCCCCATAAAAACCACTGGACTCTGCATGGGAAGAATCAGTTTTATCAGTTTTCGCAGTGGGCTGTGAGTTTTCCAACGTGGCACAGAGCGTGGCTGAAACTGTATGTTAACGTCACTCAAACCGTCCTGAACATGTGACGCTGCTGAAATAATTTGTGATGATATCTCTGTGGCAGGGCAGAGGAATCGATGCCTACGTGCTGTTTGATTCTGTTGGGAGATAATCAGCACTTTCACCTCCTTGTCATCTAAGCCTCCTACTGAGTTTTCATTTCAGATTCTCTTTCAACCTCGGCCCCATCTGGGCCTGTTAAGGAGAGCCGCTCCTGGTCTCATCACTGAAATATTGAACAGCTCCACTCCCTTCCCCTCAGCGTCCAGCCAGGAGCCTCCATTATGAAAACACTTTTCTGATGATTTAAATTCAAACAAACTCATGTGCAGACATCAAAACTCAACCCAGGTCCTGGTCTCAGATCTTTAAATGTTTCACACAGTTTGACAAGTTTCTGGTAAGGCCAGACTCAATATATATTCAACTTAATTGACTCTAGTGGCCGTGCTGTGGAGCTGATGTGCACATGAACCAAGATATTAACCATGTTTAAAATAACAGAAAACATTTGAAGTAATTGCAAGTGAAATGCCGTAAAATAAAAATCAAACCAATTTAAATGTTATTGTCCCGATCATTATGGTTGCATTGTGCTGCTGTTTTTCAGTTTAATATCTGTTCTACTCTTTGCAGATATGAGACAAAGGAATATGTGGATTTCTTCTTCTGTCCTCCTGGATCTGTTGCATGGCAGCAGCTCTGTCTGAGGTCAGATGTCAAACAGCAGCTCCTCATGTGATTAAATCCTATGTGCATATCCTGTTTTTATTCGGCAAATGTGTTTCCATCACAAATGATCAGATTTCATTTTATCGAATAAAAAGTTTATCCACCTCAAGCGAGCACATTTTGGGGGATTTGGTTCAGTATCCATGGGGCATTTTTTGTTTGATATGACCCAATGCATATAAAAAAGGGGTTGATGGAAACACAGTTACTGTTTTGTTGCCTTTTATAGAAGTAAACATTTGCCCCTACTGCTGATAATCATATCATAGAGCTTGACTGATATTGATTTTTAAAGCCTGATACAACACTGATATTTTTGGCACATCAATGAACTGGGGCTTGAACAGCAGGTTAAAAAAAAAGCCCAACCATCAGGAGTAATTAAAACATCTCCAATAAGCTGTTTGAGAGAAAGGACCGCACCGGGTTAGAGGTGGAAAAAGCAAAGAATCGCTAAAATCTGATCTTGTTAATTGAGGTTAAACTCTGATGTGACTGTTTTCAGAGGGCAGAGACTCCTGGTAGAGACTTAATGAGGTGAAAACAAGAAGTCGACTCATCACTATTTTCATTTCACAGACAAAATCATTTTCTTGCTTGTGAGAGACATCAGAGTCCATTACAGCAGCGGCGCAGGTCATTACGTTGGAAGAGTTTGTTGTTGTTTCTTCCGTCTCGGAGCGTGAGGAAACGTCTCTGTGTGGAATTTGATCTCTCAGGCTGCAGACCGAGTCAAACAGCGCGGACGGAAAATAACACCGGGCCAAATGGAGTGTGACAGTGAGCCAGCCGGGTGGCTCAGCGCAATGTGGGAAACAAAGCTGTGTCCATAAACACAGCAGTGTCAGGCTTTTTTACATTGAAGGAAGTGCAAAATAAAATGTGTGCAGCCTGGTTAAAAGCATGTTATTGGACTATTTATTCAGTGGAGCATATAAAGAGAAGATGTCTGACTCTGCTGTGCGTCCTGTTTTCTAAAAGCAGATGGTGATTATCGCCCGGTGAAAAGATGCAGAGCAAAACTAAGTTCCTCAATCCAAACTGACTGTTTTCCTGTGTGAGATTTTAAATGATGCCGGCGTACATTTTAATGAGATCTGGCTCTTAAAAAGAGATCTAACGTTTTGGGGGTTTTTTTTCATTTATTTTGGGATTTTCAACAAATAATTCACCAACAAAATAAAAAAATTGAACAAATTGTTAAAAAAAAAAAAAAGACAGAAGCCCTGAAAGGAAAGGGGCAAAAAAAGAAAAAAAAAATGCGGGCAGTGTCAGCTAAAACCTAAGTTTATCTCCTACATTTGTGTTGTTGTTGTTTGTTTGTTTGTTTGTTTTTTATGTCCAAAATGTTTCCAGTTTCTTTCTAATAACTTGTAGCCTGTCCTGGGAGGAGCTGTGACAGAAATGAAGCGCTCCCACTGCCACAGCTGCAGCAAATCAGCACTGATTGACCTTTAAACCCTGAAGTCCGTCTGCAGCGTCACAACAAACACTGACACTGCCTGTGTGGAGAACACTATGTGAGCTCTTTATTTTAAACAGCTTAACCTTCAGTTAATGATGGGTGAGGTGATGATGAATGGACAGAGACTGAAATTATAATAATTTGAGGTCGGAGAAATGTCTCGGCAGCACTGTTGATAATGTTTCTGAATATTATCAGCTGAAAGGCTCTTTGTGGCAGATGCACTCATGTTAATTTGTTTGTCCTTTACCTGCACAGCAGCACTGTAATTACCAACAGGGGAGCTTTGTTTATGTTGGCATGCTTCTTTGTAATGTCACTTCTCTAATAACCCAGTTTACACACATTTATTTAATAATCAACTGCTCATCGCCACATAATGATGTTTGCTGTGTTACTGCATCTGGAGACTGACACACACTGTGTGGGAAAAGACAGAGGAGATTTGAGTAAGTACACATCAGTAAATGTTGCTCTCTGTTTATTTGAACAAGAGGAAGTGGGGAGGATTGTGGGAAATTTCAGCCACTGTGTTTTCATGTCAGATGTCTTTTTCATGTCAAAATACAGAGCAGAACTGCGGCTGTGTTCACCATCATCATGAAGCAGAGTCTTGCATGTCCAGCTCACTTTCTCCTGATAAATAGATAGAAATAAAACAGTAAAACAGACAGTAGACTTTTAAATCACAAAGTACTCTATTTTACAAACTGTTTTGTCTCAGTCATAATTCTGCTGACAAACAACAATTAGGGAAGTATGGCGTATCACACATTTAATATAACTGAGGTTATCTTTATTTTTGAGCACAAAACAAAGTAGCGTACAAAACAACACAATGTAATGTTATTATCAACTTCCAGTAAGGTAACAGATGTTTGAAGGTTAAGAAGCTTCTTGCTCCTGCATTTCCATAAACAGATTTCCTCCTCCAGACTCTCACTCAGATCAAAGTCCTGTGTGAGTCTGAAGGATGTGGATGTTTCTTTAATTGACTCTGACCGCGACACACAGGCTTTCACCAGCATGTACAAGATTCATTTACATCCTAAAATATCAAGTGGAGGAATCCTCCTTCATGAATTAATGCTGCAGACATCTCTTTCATAGAAGTGTTATCTCTGTCTGTGCTCTGGTTGTCTGTGATATTATCTTCAGTTTTATAGAACATGATGCATTCATTGTCTTTTGTTGTACTTTATCTTTATCTGAATCTTTTGCCACTGAAACACAGACAGTTTCCCCACAGGGATCAGAGCTTATCTTAAAAGTCTAATGTCCCTTACAGTTCAGTCTGATCGCTTCCAATGTCGAAATAGAGAAAACTTTGATTTGTCTAAACTGCTCACATTAGACATCCAGCAGAGGAGCTGCAGTGCTTCAGCAAACCTCCAGTAAAAAGACTCTGTGTCTGTACATGACACAGTTCATAAAACACAAACTACATCACTTCAGCAGAAACTGTATTTGACCACTGCAGCACTCAAGAGGTAAACCTTTTATCTTAAATTTTAAGTTAAGATAGGAAGAGTCCATGATAGGATTTTTCCCAGTTTGGTATCAGAGAAGCAAATCCTAACTAACTTTAAGAATCCTATTTTCTCTTATTTCTTCCTGTCTTATCCTACTGAAGAGCGTTAGGCCCACTTGAAAATAAATGGAGTTCTGAGACTTTAATCTCAGAATGAGATTAAAGTCAAAATTCTGACTTTAATTTCATCATACTGACTTTAATCTCAGAATGCGCTCTGAATCAGAGGCAGATAGATTCTGTTCAGTCTGTTCACACAAATCACACAAACAGGATGGGTAGATTGCACGATCCCTTATTGTATTTTGGGTGAACTGCTCCTTTAAGTACAGTACAGTCAGTACTGTGATTGTGTTTTGGCTGAGCGCTGTGATGTGGACACTCTTTCAGAAATCTGTGGCATCCCATCATCCCCTGCGCCTCCTTCTGTATAATAAGGGGAACCTCCGGCAGCCCCATGCTGCTCTTTCATCACATCACAGGCCAGACGTGTGCTGAGTCACGCTGAGCGCCGCTCAGATGACGCTAATTAGAACACACACAACAGCCGCTGGTTCAAAACACGAGCAGGAGATGAAAGAGGAAAACACACACACACACACACACACACGATGCAAACACACTCACACAAAAATTCACATATGATGAAAATACACACCAAAACAAACATTTGCATATGCACACAGCTCAGTAAACCCACACTTGATGCGCACACACACACACACACACACACACACACACACAAATGCACATATATATCACAATCAGAGTGCAGAGCAAAGCAGAGGCATCGCACTGCAGGTTAATACCAGCATTCACAGCAGTGTGTGTGTGTGTGTGTGTGTGTGTGTGTGTGTGTGTGTGTGTGTGTGTGTGTGTGTGTGTGTGTGTGTGTGGCCTGTCCAGAGTCATTCTCCTCATGCCAGCCTCTGAGCTGCAGATCTGAGGAAACAGTGAAATCCTGGTGGAGTTGCGTGCAGGTGAACACA
>OMKZ01054134.1:10475-20631 GCA_900302535.1 Neoniphon sammara
GTCACGCTGAGCGCCGCTCAGATGACGCTAATTAGAACACACACAACAGCCGCTGGTTCAAAACACGAGCAGGAGATGAAAGAGGAAAACACACACACCCACACACACACACACACACACGATGCAAACACACTCACACAAAAATTCACATATGATGAAAATACACACCAAAACAAACATTTGCATATGCACACAGCTCAGTAAACCCACACTTGATGCGCACACACACACACACACACACACAAATGCACATATATATCACAATCAGAGTGCAGAGCAAAGCAGAGGCATCGCACTGCAGGTTAATACCAGCATTCACAGCAGTGTGTGTGTGTGTGTGTGTGTGTGTGTGTGTGTGTGTGGCCTGTCCAGAGTCATTCTCCTCATGCCAGCCTCTGAGCTGCAGATCTGAGGAAACAGTGAAATCCTGGTGGAGTTGCGTGCAGGTGAACACACACATCACATCACACCTCCATGTGTTATGACACGTTAAAAAAAACAACCTGCTGCTTCGCTCTGATTGGCTGAAACACCGAGGATGAAGTTTCAGAGTTTAACACTTGAAACAGGCCTGACTCTGAGCAGGAACACGCTGCAATAACCCGGTCATAAAAAGTAGATTGATTTCATACAGATCAGCTCATTCAGCTGCTGTGATAAAAGCTTCTGGGAGTTTTATGAGCTTCGGTGTGATGAATTTTCTTCTGGATTATTAATGTGTTAAAACTTAGTGATAAAATGTTTTACTTTGGTGTTGAGCTCAGGTAGTTTAATCATTTGTAATGTGGGTTTCAAGGTGAGTTATAAGCCTTTATGCTTGACTAATTTTCTTTTTTACTATTGTCAGCAGCGCTTAAATAAAAACGTTGTACAGAAAACATCTGGAGGGAAGAGTGAGCATGTAAATACTGATGAGGTGGGAAGTTCAGTCATTTCCACAAGTTCTACAGAGTATATGAGAGCTGTTCAGAAAAGTCAGCAAAGAATGTGTTCTGCAGAGGTCATCGTTGCTACAAGGCCGAGCTTTGTTTAAATCATTAAATCCACAGAACTTTATTGTAAATTATATCATAGATCCCAAGGTTTCCAAAGACCCCAAATCTGTCCTGCTGAATTCCAGGAAAATGTGTATAAAATGATGCACAAGACATGTAGATCTTTTCTATTTGATGTAATGCTGCAGCCATAAAACAATGGCATCTTGGCTTTGAATATTTCACTCAATATAAGTGTGATGGAGCTTCAATGAAGCTGCAACCAGCAGATACACAATATGGATGGACACTGTCCTACAATATGAACACTAAGGCTTTTTACACCTTTGAAGCTATCTAAGGGGAAATTTAAGGGAAATCAGAGTTTGAGAGGTTGATAGTGTCATTTCTAGCTTTGCACCGGTTTATTGGTACAGAAACCCAAGTGTACAAAACAAAACAGGGCAGTGCAGTGTCACTTAGGTGGCCAGCAAAATCACTGGCGAGCAGCAGACATCTTTGTTGGACATTTTTAATGACCGAGGTCATCTCTCCTCTGTGTGGAACTGGACCTTCTCTGTCTCTTCAGGCTGGAGGTTCAGACCAAGGACAAAGTGCAGCTGATACAAGATTTCATTTATTCCAAATACAATAAATATGTTAAATTTGCACTCAATATAATGAGAGCACTGCACATTTCTGACTGCATATTCTCGCACTTTATATGTATTGCATCTGACTTTTGTTCATTCCTGCTTATTGCACAGACTTTTATTGCATTCATAGACCTGTTTCAGCTATTTGTATTCATTTTTATTGAATGTGCCACTCTGATTCTTTTACTGCTTTCACTGTCTTGTGTCTGTACCTTGCTGCAAGCTGAATTTCCTCTTGTGGGACAATAAATGACTGAACTGAACTGAACTGAACTGATCTGAACTGAACTGAACTGACAACTGTGATCTCTTGTTTAAAAGTTTTCATGACTGAAAATGACCCATGAAATCTTTTTACTCCTTGAAAATTTGTCCAGTTTACTCAACCATGTTCCTGCAGAGTACAAGATCCTGCACAAGAATTGTGTAACTTATACAAATACTGTTAATTCTGAGGCAATTAATTGATTGGTCAATTGACAGAAAATTGATCATAAGTTAGATAATCAATTGTTTTAGTCATTTGTCAAGTAAAAACACCAATCATTTACTGCTTCCAGCTTCACTAAGTCTTCCTTAGTGTCTTCCTTTTCTCCGTTCATTTCATTATAAAATTAATTCTTTGGGTTTTTTTGGCTGCTGCTCAGACTGAGGAAGCAGTTTGAAGACGTCACTTTGGACTCTGATCACTTCCATCAGACTTTGGATTCAGTTTGATCACTTTAGACACTAAATGATTCATTGCACTACAAAAGCTGTCCTACATATTCACAGTGTTAAGAGTTCATATTCAGCTGTCAGACAGTCCTTCATGTCCTCCCTCTCCTGTCCTGTCTCTCACAGACTGTAATGGGCTTTATGGTGAACCGTCTTTTCCCAAAGTGCCGTACAGTAGAACGAGTGCGTTTGCTTTTTCAGGAAATGGAAGCCGTCGTGGCGGCGGTGTCCGCGTCACAGTCTGTTCACTGAGCTGACCACAGAGGAGCCAATGGAGGGCGAACACCGAGGCTTAAAAATAGAAATTTGCTGGTGGGTAAAACAGGATCAAGTCACATTACAGAGTGGCACAGAGAGCTCAGGTTTAAATGGTTTTATTCCACGCTGAACTGAGAATTACATAAATGATCTGTGCTCAGAAAGTCCTCCAAGGCAACATTGAAGGCAGATGTCTCACCTTATGCCATCGTCAGAGGTAAACCAATCAGAACAAAAAGACAAAAACATAATGAGGGATGTGTGATATAAAATTCCTGTGAAAAATGAATCATATGCAAAAAACACACTGTTTGTGTGGCATGTTTTGTGGTGAAGGGCTATGGAAATAAAAATGCTGCTTATATTGAAACCATGAACAGAAAGAAGACGTCATCAAGATGCTCTGCAGGGGCTTTGGAAAAGTCAAAGGTCTTGTATCTAGCTGTAACTTGTAACTTCTGTATCTGGTGTGTGAGCACATCACTGTTATACCTAGTGGTGTCCAGTCAGATAGATTGAAATTTGTTTGCTGTTCCTGTTTACTTCCTGTTTCCTGCTCCTCAGACGTCTTATGGAAGCTGCTGCCAGAATAGTGAGCTTGTATGACATTTTTACCTCAAGATTCAAGAGAGTTTCTCAGCATTTGCACAGGAACAAGTACAGGCACAGAAGAATTCTTGCACATTTCTCTCAATAATTTTAAAAACAGCAAAAACAAATTGACATAACAAGGAGACTAAGTCACTATAAAGATTAAAAAGTTGAGTATTTCCTGTCAAATGCATCTTGAAGAGACTGAGACATTTACACTGTATACCATCTTTCTCAGGCCATGTCCACACAGATACAGATTTTTTTAAAGTCAACTTTATTAATCAGTTGTTTTTTTAAACTTACATCCACATGAGAGTGTTTTAAAAAATATCTCACACTTGAGAAGACAAAAACTTATACGTCTTCACGGTGAGAGCGTAAAGAAGCCGGGGAGCGACTGCATTGGTTTGTTGACGTCCCAGAGTTGTGACATATACAGTTAACATGACAAAAGCAAAACAAAAATCCCAAGATTCATACAGACAGAAGGCCAAAAAGTTGCATTTTCAAAAAACAAAAAAATCACGTGGCCTTGAATCAATCTCAAACCTACAAAGATGCTCTAACAGTCAAATGTGTGTATCTGTCTTATGTCTTCCTGATTGCCTTCACACCAGCATGTTTATGTGGATAAACACTATTAGATATAATCCAGATGCTCAAGATGCATGAAACCACCTGTTGTAAATGGATATATGGACCCTGCAGTGTGGGAAGATACGAGAGTCACAGGACACTCTCTCTCTCTCTCTCTCTCTCTCTCTCTCTCTCTCTCTCTGTGTGTGTCAATAAAATAAAGCAGAAATGCCCTGGAAAAGAGTCCCTGCCATTCCTCACTGTGCCTCTTTCACTGTGTCTGTTTTCAGTCTCTCTCCTTCCTTCATAACACCTCTGCTGCAGGTCCTCTCAGCCTGTTTCCACACCTGCACATTAACTCATATTGAGGTTGTGACTTCTAACAGCTGAGTCAGCACGGTTCACACCATTCAGATGAGTTTAGTGTTGCTCACCACACCCACAAGTCATGATATTCACTTTGCATTCTGCAGGGTGAATCCATCCTCAAACTAGAAAATGTGCTCAACAGAGCGCAGACCACCGCCAAGGAGGCAAACAGGCTTATAATTTGAGGTTTTATAGGAAGAAAATGCTTTTGAACATGTATTCTATTGCCAGTTTGCACTTACTTACAATACTGTTTTTAATCTTTGAAATAAAACAGAGAATATTTTATTAGGCTTGAATTCACTCAGGCATGTGATTAGCAAAGGACAAAAAGGAAATTATATGGAGTATTGACACAGTGCACAAAGGCACACTGAATGGTTTGATGGGGATGAAAATGATGTAAATGATATGCAATGGCCTTCAGTCACCACATCTCACCCAGCTGAACACCTATGAGAGACTTTGGGGCAAAACACCAAATGAGGGAATATCTTTTGGAAGAACGTTGCTCCATCCCTCCACAGAGTTTAGAAACTTGTAGAATTAGTGTCAAGGTGCACTGATGCTTACTAAAACACTTTATGTTGCTTTTTCTTTTAATTTGTCACCTCTCTTGATCTATCCTTTGTTATTCTTCAGGATTAACTGTATTAATAGCATGAATATTGCTGCTCAAAAAGGCAAAATCATGATGTAAAGTTTCCTCTACTGCCCAATGAACAAATGAATTCACCAACTCACTGTATTTCCTGCAGGGAACACTGCTGTCAAACCGTTAATCAGCAGAGTAGACAGAGGGCCTGACAGTGGCTCAGTGATCTGGTTTTCTACTCTTTGAGGCACATAGAGCTGCTAATGCAACACATTTAGAATATTGGGTCAGTATAGTTGTTAATTAAACAGTCTGTAGGCTGATCAGTCAGATGATGTATTTTTTTGCATCTCTGTATTGTTTTGGTTTGTTTAGAAGGCAGTGAGCATGATTTTTTTTTTTTGTCAGTTATAATGTTGAAATGTTGGTTCTGAAGACTTCCTTTAGAACACAATAGATTACAAACGCAATAGATTACATAAACACACATTTACTGATGTAGAGTTAAAATGCAGAGTAAAACGATGTTCATGATGTGAATTAGAACGATGGCACAGTGTGTAATTCTCAGCAGCTCAGGCAAGATATTTTAATTAAGGTACACAATCATGGAGATGAATCCCAAGAAAGACCCTGAAGCGCTTGGATTATAAATTTATTTACAAGGTGCACAGAATAATATTTCGACGACAGCGCGTCTTCATCAGAGTCAAACAGTCATGGCACAAACAAAAGTACATAACCCCCCCCCCATGAAGCCAGCATCTGATTGGCTCTGTAGGGAGGGTGAGGGAATTTCAATTATTCAGTCTGACACTTGACTTTTACAACAGAAAAAAATGTCAAAAGCTCAGTTCACACTCATCAAGCAGTGTAATCCAAGTTTCCAGTATCCAGTCGTATGCTCATTACTTCCAAAACATGCATATTTTCACTAAAGTCTTGGTTCAAAGACCACTTCCACAAAACAGCGTGTGTGTAAAAGCGCATGCATCTTGCCTCCACAACAGAACTGAAATGTAGACGCTTTTGCACACAAAAGTGTGCAAAAGGTTAGTTTGCCCTGTTTTGGAAAAAAAAATAAAATAAAAAATTCACATATTTAGTAATTTTTCTGGGAACAAGTATGATAATTAAAAAAAGAAATAATAACAATAATAATAATAATAATAATAATAATAATAACTTTATTTATATGGCACCTTTCAGAAACAAAGTGCTTTACAATAAAAACAGAAAAGGCAATTATCTTATTTTTTCTAAATAAGATCCAAAACTTAAGATATAACAAGCTAAAATAATTTAAATAGTTACAACAAATACTATCACTTAAGAAAAAGCCATAAGATAAAAGTGAGTCTTAAGAATTTACCCAATGCCCAATTTCCCTTCAGGGATCAATAAAGTTTAATGATTCTGAAGAAAACATTTAAAAGACGATACAGAGTTAACCTGCCTGTGATCTCCAGGCAGGGAGTTTCACAGCTGAGGGGCATGAACAGCAAAGGCCCGGTCACCTTTAGTGATCACTTGAGATTTAAGAAGCATTAATAGGGCCCTGCTGGAGGATCTAAAGCAGCGATCAGGCTCATAGGGAGTTAGCAGATCACAGATAGGCAGGAGACTGACAGTTCGAGGCTTTAAAAACAAACAGTAAAATCTTAAAATCAGTTCTAAAACTCACAGGTAACATGTGAAGGGCAGCAAGGATTGATGTAATGTGGTTGCTTCTCTTAGTATGAGTTAAAAGCCCGGCAGCACCATTTTCGCCTGCTGATACTAGAATAAAGTGCATTGCAATAGTCAAGTCCAGAAGAGATAAAAGCATAGATGACCATTTCTAGGTCTGCAGAGGAAAGGAATAACCTGAGGTTGGTTAGCTCTCTCAATTGGATGAAGCAGGACTGCAACACTTTGGTCACCTGAGCATCAAAAGACAACTCTGAGTCAAACATAACTCCTAGGTTGCGGGCCTCTTTTCAAATATTATTAGATAAGATACACAGATTAGAGGAGAGATTAACGCTTCCAGTGGTGGTGTGAGAGGGGGTAATTATAATTATTTCTGATTTGGAGTCATTCCACTGCAGGAAATTTTTGGACATCAAATGTTTTTATTTCAGCAAGGCAGGACATAATACAAGAAACATCAGTGGTACCAGGCTTTAACGGAACATGCAATTGGGTGTCATCGGCGTAGCGATGGAACTTGATGCCATGTCTATGCATGATTTGGCCCAGGGGTAGCATGTATATAGTGAATAAGAGGGGACCCAAAATAGACCCCTGGGTGACCCCACAGAAGAGAGGAGCACAAGAGGAAGAAGCCTCTCCAAGCATTACAGAGAAGCACCTATTCGACAGATAAGAAATGAACCAATGCAGAGCCACGTCACTGATGAACATAGTTCTTCAGATGGTTGATTAAGACATTATGGTCCACTGTGTCAAAGGCTGAGCTGAGGTCAAGTGGGATTATGTCACCCACTGGTAGATTTTTGACCTTGTTTAAAGAAAAATTATTTGAACACTGATGATGAGACTAAAGGACTTGGAGATTTTTGCGGTGTATAAAACATTTCATGACATGTAACAGACATAACAGACATGTTTCATATTATGTCTGAATTGCTCCTCCTCAGGCTTTTGCTTGTTTTTTCAATAAGAAGCTACTCTACTTTGCACAGGGACACTGACACGTCGTCGTGCCAAAGCCTGAATCCTGGGTATACAGGCTCACTGAAGCTCGTCTGGAAAGTGTACAGATGACTCAGTGTGTTTGAGGACACGCTGTAGAAGGACAGAGTGCCGGCTGGCCAGTCCAGGTACACCCCAACTCTATTAGAAGCTGGGCATGGTGGAGTTATGGGTTCACCTTTTTTATCATGCCAAGCATTGTAGCAGTCATCATAAACGCGGAGACTCCAGGACTGGTCGTTGTATCCCAGGGCGCAGTCGTTCCCCTCTCCTTTCCTACAGATACCTTTGTAGGAAACACCGAGTCCAGCAGATGTTCCAGTCCATTCCACCTCCCAGTAGCAGCGGCCTGTCAGAGCCTCTTTGCACAGTGCCTGGCCCCAGTTCTTAAACCTGTCCTTGTGGTCGGGGTATGGCTGGACCTCTTTGCCCCGCGTCATCTTCTGGTTCCCGTCTGACAACAAAAGGTATCTGCATGCTGTGTTCGGGTCCAGTGTGATCTTACAGGCATCTGAGGACCAGAGGTGTAAAGTAACTCAATTAATTTCCTGCAGTCATGTATTTCAGTCCAATTTTGAGCTTCTGTCTCTTTACTTGAGTGTTTCCATTCAGTGAGACTTTCTACTTTTCCTGCACTACATGTCAGAGCGCCTCAGGACGCTCTGGACCTTGGGACTCTGTAAATAAAATGACTTTGACCTCGAATTCTGTAAATAAAGTGGCTGCGGTGCTTGGACACCTCTTATGTTTGTTTCAAACAGAGCAAAAATAAAACTAAGGTTCAGTGTCATATGATTGCCATTTTCTTCACTTATAGAATAGTATTTTCCTAAGTACACAGCTTGAACATAACATTATGTGCATCCAAAATAAGTAAATAAATAAATAATCCATTAATTAATTAATTAATTTACCACCTCTTCCTCATTTTGATCCAGGAAAAACCCTGACACTGCATGTGTTTTTGTTTGTTACAGGGCTATATTGACTGTTTGCTAATACAAATCATTGTCAAAAACAACAGTGGCCCAGGTTTTGTTTTTTCTAAACTCTATAAAGTAAAATTACATCATGTTTATGAGAGAATTCTCAGATTCATTCATATCAGCAATGACAGAAATAGCTGCCACATAATGGCCTATTACCAACGTGAACATCAACAATTTTCTGTGGTACGGCATGTCTGGGATACAGCAATTTTAATGAGGCCATTATTACAATAGTGCCACATTTGTTACACTTACATTTCCTCAATCCAGATTTTAACCAACACTCTCCATCGTTGTCCATACTGTGGAGAAATGTAACACACACACACACACACACACACACACACACACACACAGAGAGAGAGAGATACCACTACAGTTATTACCACTTTCACTTCTTTATTAAAATGTAAAACTACAGTTTGCTGAATCACTGGCGTGTCTCTAGAGTTCTCTATTAGTACCCTAATTTAGTTGTCAAATTGCAACATACTCTCTAACCACAAACTGGAAAGCAGTGCCTATGTGTCCCTAGTGTGTTTGGATCTCGTTTTTACATCAAATCTCCCATTGTGTTTGTTTGTTTGTTTTTACCATTTTATTTTAGCACTTTTTTAATCACTTCACTTTTATCATTGTGCAAATAAACTAAATTAAATACTATTTCCCTATGTTGTCAGTCAAAGGTCAATATTGCAAATGACTATTTTTCAATTACATTATATAAATTAATTTCTTTGAGAAAGGTAATAATTGTAATGTTTTAAAGGCAACACAGAACAGCTGTCTGCATTTGTAAACTTGTGACTTGGCTGTTTCATTGGTTCCTTTGCTGAATTTGTCTGCTTGCTAGTTAGCTAGCTAACAGTTTGTTCAGGTTAACTGAGCCAATGTAGCTAGTAGCAGCTAGCATGTTAACAGTAAGATGATAACCTGCTGGCTAGTTAGCTAGCTAACAGTTTGTTCAGGTTAACTGAGCTGACTCTTGTCAAGCTCCAACTCTTCATGTTTTGGAGTAGAGACCAGGGCTAAAGACCGTTTACTGTGTCACAGTAAGATACATTTGGAAACAAATCTACCTTATCACACTGTTCACTTTTACTGACAACCTGACTGAATGGATCTACGCACACACACACACCACAACAAGCTGCTTCAGATAGTTTAGCTTGTTTGTTATGAATGTAGACATTATTTGCACATAACCAATACACCACACCTCCACATGATGGCACCAAACCTGGTTGCCATGTGATTTATGACACATCTGCAAAATCCTTACAACTTTGACATTTAGATGTACTTTACCTGAGTTTCTTGAGTTTAAAAAGTGGATCCTCAAGTTGAGCATGGAGCAGCTTCGCTCCATAGATTCCTGGGTGGTTGTATGTCAGGTCCAGCTCTGTCAGATGAGATGGGTTTGACTGCAGAGCAGCAGCTAGAGAAGCACATCCCTCCTCTGTGATGCCACAGAAAGACAATCTGCAAGCACAACACAGGTCACACTCAAACAAATCAATACCTCTGAAGTAATGTAGCTTTACACATAGGCCTCTTGATAATACAGGCACTAGAACCACGACTGCTACTTCTACTGCTAGTATTGCTACTGTTACTATTGCCACTAGCTAATATACCCTGTGCTAATAAACTACTACTAGTAATAGTAGTATTGTTGTTAAACATATTGCATATTTGATATTCTCTGCAACTGTATAATAATATTTGCAC
>OMKZ01054136.1:0-17155 GCA_900302535.1 Neoniphon sammara
TACTGACAATTCTCCCAGCAATAAGCAACAAAGAGAGGAAAGGGTCAGTTACTATCTAGAAACAAGCTGATAACTGCTTTGAGCAAAAAGCTGTCAGGTGTACCTCAGCACTGAAACTAGAAGCACTGTGACATGCCTACCACTTGAATAACTTTCTTGGTATCCCTCCATTCCCTCTACAAGTCAGTGTTTAGATTTTCTGCATCAGGTAAGGAACTGGAAGTTGTTAGAGCATGGTGATATATCGGCTAGCTGATATTGGGTCATCACAGTTATATCCTATCACTGTATTTATTGATAATGGAAAAAAAGGACATTCATCAAACAACAATATTATCAGTTGTGAATCAGACAGTCTAGATAGTTCTACATGTTCTCACTGTTACCTTTTCAATTTCCATGCAAAGTCAGTCTTCAGGAGGTAGCTCCAAATTTTAAATTCCAGTGACATTACACGTCCAGTCTTTTCTGACATTTTGGTCATGTGCTCAATTATTTTTTGTCTGTCCTTTACTGTAGGAATGAATACATAAGAATTTTTAAACTGACTAGCCCTCACATTGACAAGATAAAATTATAGGATAAGCACCGCCCTCTTATGGTCACATGTGTAATACAGATCATGTATTACCTTTTGACAGTATCAAAAGGTATCAAATTTTATGATAAAACAAACTGGTTTGTAACTGCTTTGCCTGACTTGCACGCTAAGCAAGTAGTTGATTGGATTTTACATTATATCACAACATCACATGAGGCACAAGACAACATATGAGCATTTAAATTGACAAACAAAGCTAAAGCTCAGAGAAAGGCTTATTTCCCCTTTGCTACAGGGTTCTGTACGGATGTGTGCCTCCTCATAGGTGATAAAGTGTGAAAAGTCAGGACAGTTCAAAGACAGCCTTTTCTCCACAGGGGCTGGAGGAACTGGGTCAGGGTTTACTGGGGGAGCGCGAGGTAAACACTCCTGAGGCCTCCAACATGGTCTTTCTTCGTGCCGTCTCTTTGGCCACGTTGTGGTTGAGCCGCCTCAGACGTTCCTGGGGAAATAATATTCAGGTTTAGAATTAACTGATCTCTTAAAATAGAATTAAGATGAATAGATGGCAGTTTACTTATTGACTATAGGTACATGGGCTGCAGCCAATAAGTAAACAAATTGATTGTCATCGTTACCCAAGAATCCAAAGTATCAAATTGGCTTGGCACATAAATTTCTACCTGGTAACATGCAAGGAACTTATAAACAAGGAAGGGACAATACGTCATTGAGTTTGTAATTGGTGACAAGCATGCAACCATTTGGTGCGGTTGTCATTGTTTTGAAATTGTTTGCTACCTCTCCGTTTATGCCTTATTTAACAGGTTAGAGCCTCACCCAGGTGTCAAAATTATGAGTAATTTGTCTGTTGTTAACTAGCTCATATTTGATATATCAGATTGTATATTTTAAAACGTGCATGTGACTAACATTCGCTTGGTTTTGTTAAAGGAATACTCCAATGTTTTGGGCAATATCCCCTTTTCCCCCATTTACTCAGACTGAGACAAGATGTTTGATGCCATTTTCACCTCTGTATGCCCACTGGTTTGGTTCCTATGGGCTGTATTTCGTGTTAGCTTAGCATAAAGACTTGAAGTCTACAGGAGTCATTAGCCTAGTGCCATCAAAGTGAAAAAGTAAACCTTACAGCAGCTCTGAAGCTGTCTTATTTACACAATGTATCATGTATATTTGAAATACACATCTTGAATTTTTTTCCAGGAATTTTCACTTTGACAGAGCTAGGGTAATGACTCCTGTAGACCTCGAGTCTTTATGCTAAACTAATATGAAATGCTACCCATCAGAACAAACCAGTGGACATACAGAGGTGAAAATGGTATCTAACTATCGATCTTGTCTCAGTCTGGATAAGTCGGCAAAAGGGTTGGAGTATTCCTTTACTGCTAGTTTACGACAGCTCAGGCTCGATTATGGAACTGATGGACAAACTCCTGATGTTTTGAGACCAGTCAGAGGGACAACAAATTTCTACACTGGACAAAAAACACACTGCATTATGTAAAGTGTGTTTTGTAATATGGTTGAATCTCTGTCCTGTAAAAATTCAAACCACAGAGTTATATTGGTTTATAGTGGGATTTTCCATGCCCATCCTATTGAGATCAATGTTAGCAGCACCAACATTTGTGACTTAATGTCCCTTCCTTCTTTATAAGTTCCTTGGTAACATGCACTACTGTTTCAGTGCTAAGTACATCAAACTAATTAACTGCTAACATCATTCTCTACTAGTTTGCTGCTAGATATGTCTGTTTCACTGCTAAGTGCATGCATCACTAGTTTATTACTAGCTACAACCACTACTAATTTACCTAGCCGCATCTACTACTCATTTGCTACTAGCTACATTTGCTAATGTTTTAAGCTGCTACCAGTGTTCTACAATCCACATCCTCTACTAGTTTACTAATACCAGGGATGCAAACAGGTAAGGGGTAAAAAAGGTGAGAACACTGCGTGGATAGAGAAAACCTGCCACAACTAGGGTGGTCTGGGGGCATGCTCCCCCGGGAGAAAATTAGAAGGATATTCGCTTTACATGCTCATTTCTAGTTACTTTTAGGTGTATTTACATCTGCCTGAAAACTAATTTTAACAGCCATTATGGGGTAAACCAACCCTATATAAAACACATAAAAGGAATCAATAGATGTGGGAACTGAATACACCAATAAGACTAAAACAAGAGAATAACATCAAGATTAAAAAAAAGTATGCAAACAGACAGTCCGATGTACCAGTAGGGCCAATTATTAGCAATGCCCTATGGGATGGAGAGGTTTACATATGGATGACCTGTAGATGTTCAATCAGACCATAAGTGCCTTGGCAATACTGTGTCCAATCCACAGCCCAGTGCCTGAAAATGACTACAACACATACTGATGAGACTGCAAGAATGTGAAGTTAAACTTTGATCCTGCCTTGGAAGGCATTTACAACTGGCTGACACACTGAGCTGGTCATACTGGGCTGACTGAATCAACATGCTGCATTACCTGCCAGTGTTTAATGAGAGACTAAGCTATTAAGAAAGCCACAGCACCAACCAACACAGCCTAAAATTAAGAGCTTCAGGCAAACTGATATCATGCCTTATCTCATGTTCGGATTTAATTTCCCAATGTATATAACAAGAGAATGGACAGATTTGCTGCCAAGTTGGCTAACTAGTCCCCGGATGCTCCGTCACGTCATTCATTAAGAGCGCTGCAGTTGCCTTGTGAGTGAGCTAGCTAACTCGGTTAACGTTAGGTAATGTGCTAACTAGACTGCAGCATTTAGCACTACAGGACGTGACACTGTGCAGCTGAAGTGTTATGCCTGTTTAATACCTCTAATCAGTTGATATCATAATACAACAATAAGATGTACACTAGCTAACAAAAGCTCGCTTAAGGGGCTGATATACAAACCCAGATTCCAAAAAAATTAAATAAGAACAGAATACAATGATTTGCGATTCCTTTTCAGTCTATATTCAATCACAGTACAAAGACAAGATATTTAATGTTTAAACTGATACTTTATTTTTTTTTTTTTTTTTGGAAATATACACCCATTCTGAATTTGATGCCTGCAACATGTTCCAAAAAGTTGGGACAGGGGCATGTTTACCACTTTGTTACATCACCTTTTCTTTTAACAACCCTCAGTAAGCGTTAGGGAGATGAGGACACTAACTGTTGAAGTTTTGAAAGTTGAATTCTTTCCCATTTTTTCTTGATGTACGACTTCAGTTGCTCAACAGTCCAGGGTCTCCATTGTCGTATTTTATACTTCATAATGCACCACACATTTTCAATGGGAGACAGGTGTGGACTGCAGGCAGGCCAGTCTAGTACCCGCACTCTTTTACTCCGAAGCCACGCTGCTGTAACACATGCAGAATGTGGCTTGGCATTGTCTTGCTGAAATAAGCACGGACGTCCCTGAAAAAGACGTAACCCATACCATGGGCACTAACACAACCCCATACCATCACAGATGCTGGCTTTTGAACTTTGCGCTGATAACATTCTGGATGGTCTTTTTCCTCTTTAGCCTGGAGGACATGATGTCCATGATTTCCAAAAACAATTTGAAATGTGGACTCGTCAGACCACAGCTGACTTTTCCACTTTGCGTCAGTCCATCTCAGATGAGCTTGGGCCCAGAGAAGTGGGCGGCGTTTCTGAATGTTGTTGATGTATGGCTTTTACTTTGTATGGTAGTCTTAACTTGCGCTTTTAGATGCATTGACGAACTGTGTTGACTGACAATGGGCAAATTAGGCTGTAGTAAACCACACAGCATTTCTTATTAAAAGAGCAAAAATATACGAAATGCATTAAATTTAAATGTATTCCAGAGCATTTATTTGAACTATAGACTAAGTAGGCTTCACATACAAACAGTGCAAATTGCTATGGCAACTCCTTTAATGTTTTGAAAAACTTGAACAAATTTTACATTTTGAATTACATACTTGGCAAATAAAAGGTCCTTGATCATATGCTTTTATTTGGAATCTTTGTGCAAATTTCAATTAATCAGTAAACAAAATATAAAAGATGGCTATGTAAAATAGAGGTGCAATGATGGAAGGAATCTATGAGCAATCTCTATATTCTTTCCGATGCTGGCACAATTTTTTCCCAGGCAAATAAATAGTGCCCTGAATGCACCAGCCTGCCTAGCCTGATTACCTCTATGTCAAAAGGCTGTGGTAACTCCGCCGCAGGTGTGTGTGGCTCCTGCAGAGGCTGCCGCTGTAGCTTACTACACTTCTCCAAACTTCTAACTGTGCGTAGCGCGATGCAAGACCACTTTGGTCTGCTACACTCCTTTGTGTTATACCTCCGTGTTCTGTGCCAGTTGTTTTCCACTGAATGAAGACAACATGATGCCAGTTTTCATCTGTCGTCCACCGGCTAAGAAGGTCTGCATATCTGTTCTGATGTTGCCAGCTCAGCCCCAAATTCTACAGACTGCAAAGTGTCATTAAATTCACGGTGAGAAAAAATCGAAACATTGCTTAGGAGGGAACTTTTTCTTTCAGTAAATACAAGCATAAGTTCTCAGGTTTTTATCTGGGCTTCATTAGTGCAGAGATAATAAAACCCCGATACAGTTGTCCAGTGTTATAATGATCGGCTAAGTGTGACACAGACTTTCCCACTCAGAACAAAAGCTCAGACCGCTGTTGACTATTACAGCATAGATGCAGCCACACTTTGACACAGGGTTTAAATTAAGCTGTGTCACCTTATACAGTTACTATGTTGCCCAGGTTAATGTGTGCTATGCACATGAAGGTAAAGCAGCATCCAAATTACAAAAATTGCATTATTACATACTTTCTTTCATTCATAAAAACATCAGACTATGGAATCTGGATCGGCGGTGGATCAGTAATGTCAGTCCAATATCCAATGAGCGAATTACATCAGTATCGGCACCCGATACCGATACTGGATTGGATCAGTCCTATCTCTAACAGAATGATGTCGGTTTTTAATGCAGTGCTAAGGAATCGGAGGTCATGGACATTCAATGTTGGTTTTCGGCCTTGCCCCTTACATGCAGAGATTTCTCAGGATTCTCTGAATCTTTTGATCTTTTGCAATTTTGGGTTGAGAAACATTCTTAAACTGTTGGACTATTTGCCCATGCAATTGTTCACAAATTGGTGAACCTCGCCCCATCCTTGCTTGTGACCGACTGAGGCCAAAGCCTCAGTCGGCCTGGCACTCCTGGCACTCAGGCCTGGTACTCAGTCTCCACCCTATGGGTGAGTGAATACTTTTGGCAATTGCCACTTGCCAATTGTGTTTTGGCAATTGCCAAAAGTATTCATTCACCTGATGGGGGAGTGAATACTTTTGGCAATTGCCAAAAGTGGCTGACTCCTCCTCCTTGAGCTGATCATTCCAGTTGATGTCTGCTACACCATGTTTGAGAAAGCTAGGCTGCTGCGTAAAACTTTTACTTTAGATCTGAATCACTGCAACACCCCAACTATGGCTTGGCAGATGAGATTAAGTTTAGTTGCTGAGAGCCACATGTTGAGCAATTTGAGTAATTTGCATAATGAGCTTGTTTGTGTGTAGATGTACATCACAACTACCAGTATAGCAAATTTAAGATCTCTGTGGACTTCTGAGATAAATCTAGACAAGTTTATGTCTAGGTTTTCCCATACGGATTGGCTGTGTTCTTCAGAGATGAAATGTGAGTGCAGGCAGACCCCCTGGAACATGCGCAGCAGCGAGTGTACAGGAGCGTACAGTCTGCGCGGTCGCAAAAATCTGGCTGCATAGCAAAGTACAGCTGCCTTAAGCCCGGAACATAGTCGACGCATGGAACGTATACGCATACGCAAGCACTTGACCTACGCAAGCTGTTTGCTTACAGAGTACCCCCGTAGGTCCAGGCTGAGTTATAGATATTTTTTCCACACGGGGGAAACACCAGTGATGTTGTATTGGGGAGGGGCTACAGTGGTGGAACATATGATGTACACAATGCTCTGACACCACCAAAAAGAGTTTAGAAAAAAAATGATGGCACCAAATCAACAGTGCCAGTTTCACTCCTCACCTTCCTATCCAAGACACTTGAACGCACTTGTCTTTAATCAAGTCTCTGAATTCCTTTCTGAAAACAACCTGTACAACCCTAACCAATCTGGCTTCAAACGTGGACACTACTGAGACTGCATTCTTGTCTGTAGTGGAAACACTGTGATCAGCTGGAGCTGCTGGTCAGTCCTCTGTCCATTGATGCTTGACTTATTGGCTGCCTTTGACACATTTAACCACCAAATTCTCCTCTCCACACTCGCTGAGCTTGGCTTCTCAGGATGTGCCCTCCACTGGTTTGAGTCCTACCTCTCAGGGAGACCCTTCAGAGTGTCTTGGAGAGGGGAAGTGTCTCAATCCCACTGCCCACAGGTATACCTCAAGGGTCAGTGCTTGGACCCCTTCTTTTCTCAATATACACCACCTCACTTGGTGAAGTCATCTGCTCACATGGCTTCTCATACCATTCATATGCTGATGATACCCAGCTCCTGCTATCATTCCCGCCAGACGACCACACAGTCTCGGCACGGGTATCGGCATGCCTCTCCGATATCTTTGCATGGATGAAGGACCGCCATCTTCAGCTTAACCTGTCAAAGACTGAGCTCCTTGTCATCCCAGCCAATCCCTCTGTGCAACAACAGATCAGTATCCAGCTCAGTTCCACTCAGCTCATCCCCACAAAGTCTGCCAGAAACTTGGGTGTCATCATTGATAACCAGCTAAGCTTTAAGGACCATGTGGCTTCTGTTGCTCGTTCATGCCGGTTTGCCCTGTACAACATCAGGAGGATCAGACCCTACTTGCCTGAACATTCAACACAACTCCTAGTACAAGCTCTTGTAATATCACACTTCAACTACTACAACTCCTTACTGGCAGGGCTCCCGGAATGTACGCTCAAACCTCTGCAGATGATCCAGAATGTGGCGGCGCGTCTGGTCTTCAACCAGCTCAAAAGAGCACGTCACTCCACTGTTCATATCCCTCCACTGGCTCCAAGTTGCTGCCTGCATCAAGTTCAAGTCCTTGATCCTCACCTGCAAAGCAGCTACCAAAATGGCTCCGACCTACCTGAACTCCCTCATTCAGCTCCCTCCTGCTCACAAGACTCTCTCAGGGAGTGGCACTCTATGCATTGACTTGTAGCACTGCCTCACAGCAACCATGTCCCGCTGGACCAGAGCTTAGCTTTGCAGCACTTACTCTCGTTGTTGTCTCCGACTAGTACCTTGCTTGCGTTGTATTAAAAACTCATGTGAATGTCACTTTGGAATAAAAGCGTCTGCTAAAGGCCAACTGTAACTGTAATTCTCAAATCTAAAATGATGCTGCTGGCAATTAACCTCTTTCCCAGCCTTTCTCTTCCATACAGAGTGGAAAAGCCAGGAAGAAGGTCCCCGATGATTGTAGAAAATGTAAGGGAGCTAATGAGATGCATCAACGCCCTCCCATTGTTTTCTCAAGCTGTACATCCAAATTTGGGCTGCAAGACACAACTGATTGATCATCCTCATTTATTTGTACAAGTCCCTTTAATAGCATGTTTGAATATAGCTTCAGAGAGCTTCATATTTCACTGCCAAGTTCTTTTTTGCCTTCGTACTTTCCCTGGAGAAATATATTCTGCGAGGCAGGCAAAGGCCGAAAACAAAACCCCAAAATGCTCTCCATCCGGTAAAACCAGAAGTTCAAGGAAGCAGGGAAGCTTTGTCAAGGCTACTGGCAATTGACAGGTTTGCAATGGTTTTCTCTTTTGTGGAGGCTTCTGTAGTGGGGTTGCGCACTGGAAGGCACCACACATGCTCCCATCTAGAGAAGCCATTATGATGCTTCTTGCTCCTCTTAACCTGGGTAGTCTGCTGCTGCTGCAGGTGGAACAGATTTCAGTTCCTTTCCCTTGCTCCTTTTAAGGCAGGTGGGTAGGGTATCCCAGGGGTGACAGGGGTCCTTGCTTGAGCACATGTGGTGCTTGCAGTGTACTGTGGAGTAGGGGTTACAAGTAGCTACCAAGGAGATTTTTTTCTCCTGCTCACTCATCTAAGTAAGCAAAAGGTAGTGGTGGGTAACCACAGAAAAACCCAATACCCTCTATCCATCCTGTGCTGCATAGCAAATGATGGGAGAAATCAATGGCCTTAATAGTTGTGTATATGTATCCTGTGTAGGCTTAACCTCAAGGTCACAGAGCAAATGGTAGGCTTGACGCCATGCTTAGTTCAGCTGTCCTAACCAGCATAGCAGGTGACAGGCCAGCTGCTTTGTAGGACCTCTCAGCATGAAATGCAGAGTGCTTGTTGTGTTTGGAGGCACACGCTGCTGACAAATGAGCCCCCAATGATTCCTCCATGCATGCTTAAAATAGCCTAGAACAGGTTCTGTGTCAGTGCTGGGCCACAAGCTGCAGCCTTAGATGGGAGACCTGGTTTATGCAGGCTTTCCCCAAGAATGTCTCACTCGCGCTTTAATTTCAGGATCTAACAGGAAGGTGCTTCTTTAGTGAAAGTTCTGGCATTGTAGATTAGCCTGGAAAAAGGGCACCAACAAGCATGGACACAAGGGAGGAGAAAGGACTGGCCAGGACACATCCAACGAGGGGATTGGGGACCTCTCTGGAAATTACCTCCATAAATTCTCTGTAGTATATACTCTGATGAGAGACTCTCAGCGCCGAGGCTCTTTCTGTCTGCCTCATCTTTTTCCTCCTCCCCTTTGCTATCCTCTTGGCTCGTGTGTGGAAGTCTTGTAACTTTCTATGGGCATCAGCTGGGTGCATATTTTATCAACACGTAAAACTCTCTATTGGCATCAGCTGGGTGCATATTTCATCAACATGTAATGGGTACACTGGCAAAATTCAAATGCCTTGATTATAATGAGTTCTGTTGGACTCATGATGAATTGCAAAAGTGATACAGTGTAATAAGTAAGCAAGCTTTCTAATACACACACTGCTGTGAAAGTACCCTACATTTCAGAGTGGGTGATGAAATGCCAACCACTGACCTGAGCATTCTGCAGTATGTTGTTCACCAGCACTACCCTTCTTCTTGCATTCAGCAATTTCTTCACATAAGGGTCCAGGTCTAGCGCCACCTTCTGGTGTTCATTTATTCGGCATAATTCTACAGTGAAAAGAGATTACGTAATATACAAGACAAAATATAAGAAAAAGAAAAAATGATTGATAATCAACATAATATTTCACTTCATAAGATGCTAAAAAGGCAAAAGCTCATTGTATCCACATGATAGAGATGGCTTATGCAACCACTTTAATACTAAAAACACATGTGGCAGGGTTTTCAAAGAAAATAAATATTACCTGTAGCCAGATTGTCTATATGTTCTCTCAGTTCCACCTGGCTCTCCCTAAAAATATGCCAACAAGAGCAATATGTTAATGTTAATCCATTAATGGATTGACAGAAAAAGTGAAATATACTGCAGTGCCAATGCATTGAGAATTCATCCTTTATATTATCAGGCTAACTCACTGAAATCGAGATCTCTTTGAAGAGAGGCCCGTGACAAAGATATTCATAAAACAGGCAAGAAAGCACAGATAGGTAGATAGATTCTAATTCGCTCACCAGTTTTTTATTTCTGTCTTTTCCATTTAAAGTGTGTATAAAAAGTAGAAACCATTTAAGTAACTAAACCAACATGTCTGCACGATATTCATTCAGAAATTCGCAGTATCGGTAATGTCAAATTAGTCATGTGATTGATTTTGCACTGGCATAGAGTAGGATTTCAGTGAAAGCAGTTCGATGATTTTAAATAGACAGTAGACAGGCGAGGTTACGTCAATTGTGAATTCCCCTGTTCATTGTTTTCATATCACTGTTTTTTCAAACGGTAAAAACAACGCTTAAAAGACATTTTACTAGCACAAAAGTAGCGTAAAGTTATGACTGCAGATCACGTTCATGAGAGTTATTATTTGAAACTATGCACCCACTGATTCTACAAGGAATTTGTGAGGTTATACATTAGCCAGCTTGGGATTTTAAGTAAATTTCCTGCATTATGCTTTTCTTGTACAGTGACAAAACAACAAACGCCTTGGACAAACAAGGACCGCCAGTGAATCACATTTTAAGCTAGCTCACATCTGTATTGTTGCCATCAGCAAGCAGGCAGGGGTGAGTGATAGCTACAAATGGCTATGAGGAAACATCAAATAATGACACGAGGAATTAACGTTAAGGTTACCTCACTGAGTGTACATGTAAGTCGAGCTGTTGGACAGCTGGTTTCAGAAGGTCTAGCAATCCCTCGGCAATAGCATCTTTCCCAGAGGGAGTCTCTAGCAGAGCCACCGCAGCCATTTTACTAGCCCTACGACACAGACAGACAGGAAGTGATGTTTTGGTGTTGAGTTATAAGACTCTCCATTTTCCTCCTCAGGCTAGTTGATAAGGCAGCACCATCTTAGAGAGGCATACCGCAGGAAACTGCTTTTAACGTTTCAAAATAATTCTTATCAGTCTGATTTCAACCACAGCTACCATTCAATATTTAATACAGTCGTTAGTTAACAAGCTAAGTGCAGAACCGGTGATCCAAATAGAAGAAGACACGCGGCACACCGTGCTGGTACTTGCTAGTTAACTTACTAGCTAGTATAGCTAACGCTAGCTATTCGTCTCTCCTCGACTTACGCAACGGTCACTGTAAGTAAATTGCTGCTAAAAATACTATATGTATTATTACTTACGTGAAATGATCGAAACAGTTACTACAAATGTTACAAGTTATAACCAAGTTGCAGCCGACAAATCCTGTGTCGAATGATAACCGCCGTAACGTTAAGTTAACGTTGCGCGAAGTTAGCACAGTTAGCTAATTTTGTTAACCAATCCTATGAACTCTGTAACGTTAATTGCAGTAGCCTATTTCCTGGTATCGGGAACATTCATTGATATTGAAAAACCCTACCAGTTCTCCTTGAGGGAAAAAATCATTAAGGACCACTTACTGTGCTTATGCATACAAGTAGTCAAATTCCTTGTACGCATAAGCACACTTTGACATTAAAGCTTATTCGGATATATGTAATTGCCCTATAACAATGCATTTAGTTTTATTTCAGTGAAGGTGATGAAAGGGGACGAAAATGGTTTAATGGGTTGGCTAGATACATGTTAAGAGCCTGTATTGCAGGCTTATTTCCTATTTTAGATTTCTGCTCTAATGTTATCCTGCCTTACCATGTGTCTCATTTGTTCTCAGGAGCCTGCAAACGAAGCAAGTCAAAATGAGTGCAACCTCTTCCCAAAAAGTTGTGCTGAAAAGCACCACCAAAGTGTCCCTGAATGAGCGGTGAGGCGCCATGCACCCTGTCAGCAGTTAGACACCAGATTCATGGGCCAGCCTTTGCTTCTGAAGGCTCTAGTGCTCTCAACGGAAGGCCACTGTTGGGGACCGGACCCGACAAGGATGCTAGACTGCCTAGGCCCACCCTGTGCACTGCCCACTCAGATTGGTTGTCATTTGCTGATAAATGAGCACGGTTGAATATGGTAAAGAACATAGGTTTGGGCAAAAAAGGTCCAGCCTGGCCAGATGTCTTGTGTGAGCAGTGCACACTAGTAGTCAAGGGAACAGGGTAGTGGTCATACGTGGTAAGGCAATTGTTCTGAAACGGGCCCAGGCCACACCCCTGAAAATGCCTCGGCACTTTACCTCCCTGTTAAATACACAGCACAGTATACATAAAGTATACTCTTTCAAAGGGAGAAGAAAGTTAAATCAAAAAGGGAGATGGGTGCACCATTGGTGTGCCCTCTTGCTGCTATCAACCTCTCTCAAACCCTTCTCTCTCAAATCAATGAAAGTTCAGCATCTGCTCTCTTCCTCCTTTCTGCCATTGTTTATTTCTCTTCTCTTCTGAAAGTCTGTATAAAAGACTAGGTGCCCAGTCCTAGTTCGGACGTGACCAAGCCCTCTCCCCGTCCCTCCCTCCTTCTCTACCCCTCATACTCCCCTTAGTGGTTTAACCACATGTCACGGTCCGGGCTGTAAGTGGCTGGGTGGCCAAACACCTCTCCCGTCCAGGGCCTACCCTGCTGCAAAATGATGACACCCCAGCTGGGCAGCAGGAGGCCTGTAAGTGGCAAATCACTCTTCTTCTAACACCTTTTCTCTGTCCTTCAGCCTATATCTACTCTCTTGCTGCTTTTCTTTTTCAGAATTTACCTTTTCCCCTCTGCTTGGTCTCAAAATGTGCTGAATTCAACTGTAAATCATTTTGGTGTGTCCATACTTTTGAGAGAGAAATTGAAGAAAAGTGCCAACAAGTGAGGCATAAGCCTTACATGACAAAAGAGCCACTGCAGTCTGTGTGGCCGCATCGATGACATGAGAATTGACTTGATGTGGAAACCCTGCCTCCTCCTTCTCTTCCTCCCTCCTCTTTCCCTCCTGTCCCTCCTCTTCCACCCCTAAAGCTTCACTAACATGCTGAAGAACAAGCAGCCCACTGCGGTGAGCATTCGAGCCACCATGCAACAGCAGCACATGGCTAGCGCCCGCAACCGTCGGCTGGCCCAGCAGATGGAGAATCGGCCTTCAGTGCAGGCTGCACTGCATCATAAGCAGGTGAGGGCCAAGACCAGGCAGGCAGAATGTCAACATACTGTACCGAGGTGATCGAGGTTTCCCATCACAAGAACTAATAGGTTGTAAGAAGCAGTGTTCTATGTTGATTGAAACCATGAAAAGTCAAATTGTTCTTGAGGCTTTCTTTAAATATGCTGCTGAAAGACTTTTCATGGAAATTAATTCAGTATGTTTTATCCCATCAAGGATTTGTGTAATCTCTGACAAAATGCTGATATAAAATGGGAATGTTTGAGATGCCTCAGGCGGGATGTTATATACTCCACATAAGACGTGCTTGTGTAAGCACAGTGGACGATGCAAAGGGCATTGCAAAATATGCAGCTGAAAATTTGTAATTGCTAACATCTGCTGTAATGTCACACATTTCAGGTAGGGTCACTACATGAAAATCGCTGGTAAAGAGCAACTACCAATGAAGATGATGTCATTTTGTTTGTTCCTGTGTACACAAATGGTGATAGTGAAAGCATGGGAAAAACTATAACCTCAGACTGGGCCTAAGCAAACAACTTGCATAGACTGAATCACTGTGACATTTTGTTAATGAGTGAAAACTGGCGGTTAGTTTTAATTTTTTAGTTTTGTGAAATCATTAACTTTGATTATTTCTGTGATCATTTTCAGCCGTAACTGAGCATTTCAAAGACATCCGGTTAAACAAGTTGGTCCAACCTATCTGATGTTTCTGGTGTGATTGTTTTATGTTCTGCATTGCTTAGCTAGCGTCTATCCTCAAAGAGAGGGTCTCCTCCCCCTTCCTCCTGCCTCAGACTCAATACAAAGTGTCTTTGAGCAAGTTTGCTCTTCGCAGATTGAAATCTGAAAAATCCAACCCTTTCTCTACTTTTTACAGTTACCGGCACCCTCAAACGCAACAAGATGTGACCGTTTTCTCTTGACTTGAAAATATATCTTAGTTGTTACTTATTTCGCTCCCCGTTTGCTCCATGCTATCAAAATTGTATGTTCACGACGCAGCAGTTTTCTACCCGGAAGTTATTGTAAACAAACATTGTTATTGGGTCTATGGGTCAAGAGCTTGTGTATGCAGGCACTGCGTTGGGTATGTAGCAGGCAGTAGATTGAGTCTGTGTCCAGAACGTGCCTGTCCCTAGAGGTATTGCAGTCCAGCTGTCATCGTTGAGGCTGTGTCTTAAGTTTGCATAGAGACAGCAGACTTTGTCTACACCAGGTACCTACATTAGTTATACTGCTTGGAGTGATTATAGTACCAACAATGGACGTTTTCCCAGGTGAGTTTTATTTTATCTCTGTCATAACCACATTTCCCACCAACTTGTGTCAGAGCCTGAAGCAGCGTTTGGGGAAGAGCAACATCCAGGCCAGGCTGGGCCGGCCGGTTGGGGCCTTGATGCGTGGAGGAGCTCCCGGAGGCCGAGGAGGGATGCGGGGCATGGCCAGGGGAGGTCTCCGAGGACGACTGAGAGGAGGAGCCATGAGGGGAGCGCTGTCCCTCAGAGGTGAGATTCTGCAACCAGACATGGCAGTGACTTTTCACCAGCCAGTTTCTACACATGCTCACTTCATTGATTCACACATCTTTAACCAGAGAAGAGAGAATTATCAGTGATTTGTGATTCGTAGGTGTCTCGGAAGTGTTGTAGGTTTGATTATTTTTACTTAAACACTCTATTCATGATGCATGTAGCATATCCCGGCCCAATTTGTCGTTTTATTTTTTTATTCTTCTTGTGGATAACTGGTCCGACAGACCGAGATGTGATGTCATGTCAGTATTTCCAGCACAACTACAATGCAGTTGGATAGCAGAAAATGTTAAGGATAGCTGAAACATTTGGCTTTGCTTCAGTACCTCAAAATCAGAGAGCAAGAACTTCTTTCTTGAGTTGCCATTCTGCAGTGATCATCAAAAATCAACAACCAGAGATTATCCATCAAAGAAGATGCAGAGATACTTGTTTCTCTACCCACATCAGACACATCGCAGTGTTTAGGAATTAGTTGGCTGGCTAGCTATATAGTAAAATAACCACATTTGATCTAAAGCGGGCCTCTTCTCTGGACTTTATTAGACATTATGGGTAATGTAGGAAATCAGCAAGTGCGGGAGATGAGGCAAGTTGAGGGAAAGTGGGGGCAATGAAATAATGAATTACAACACTTTATCACACAATTCCAGGATTGCTCTGAACATCACAGAAATGTAACAATGTGAGCACCCCAGGGTAAAGTTTTCTGTTTTAGTGGTGTTTTTCAGTTTTATGCAACCTATTAAGTATATTTCAAAATAGTCATTCAATTGTGAGGATACACTGAAAACAGTTGCACCAGAGAGTTTAAAGATACACTAAGCAATTTTGACCGCTAGATTGTGCTAAAAGCACAAACTCCATTGCTAAATAAACAAACCCATTCTTACTTCCCTTGCTTTACACTGGGGCATCGCTTGCAGAAACTGAAAGTAAAAAAAAAAAAATTGTTTTGATTTGAATAGCTTTCTCTGTCTACGTTGCTGACTTATGGGGCTTACTTGTCTCGGGCTTGGAGCAAGTGATTTTAGTGCTTTTGAACTGGATTTTGCATGTTGCACTTTGCGCGATTGATCTGAAATTTGGACATTTAGCTCTTATGTTTGCAGTTTGTAGTTGTTTGTAGTTATAGCCTGCAGACTGTGCAGTGTCAGAAGCTTTGACATGTTGATAGCTGCAGGCAGTTACATGAGAGACACCCGGTAGCATCTGTGGATAATGTTATTTGGGTTTTATCAGGTTTAATACATTTGTCGCGGAATCAAACACTATTTACCACTACTAAACAAAACACTCGTCAACAAAACAACCGCTATATCACCTCAATATGCTACAAATTAAAATAAATGTCCAGTAGTTCTGCTTGGCTGTAATTTTGGAATATTACCATCCATATTGGCCATCAAAAAAAACAAAGTCTAACGTAAACCCTGGTTGGGGTGAGACAGGGAGAGAGGGGGTGAAGTGGAGGGCAGAGGAGGAGCTTATTGTCAGGCCGATACAGAAAAACAGAAAGCTCAAACCAGGCAATAACACCAGGCCGACTATAAACTGTATGGTGGAAAGAGACCTACAAATGATCGCTCTCGCATTGCAAGGGGCCATTTTACTGCCAAAAAAATGCACGTGATATTGTTTAATGTAGCTATAAGGTTGGTCTTTTAAAATCAGTGTTATAATGTTGTTTATCAGTGTTGCTTGTACACGTGTCCTATCCATGCAGCATGATTACAACATTCTGTACAACATTCTGCCGTTCAGCAACCCGTTTCATGGCCGTGTTAAGGAGGAGGATCAGGGGGCTGCTCTGGGACAACAGCACTGTTGATCTTTTTGGATGTTTTTTCCTTGTGGACGGTTTTTGTGTAATAGTATTGGTGTGGGTTACGCACAGGGAAGCGAGTGTCAACAGGTGGTGCCATGCGAGGCCGCGGGTCTGCAGGCCACCTTGCTCTGCGTAGGGGAGGCCGTCACCGAGGAGGAGCTGCTGGTCGTGGAGGAACTCTGCCACGAGGAGCAGCACGAGGAGGAGCCAGAGGTTAGCTTCAGCTTCCACTAAACTCAAACATGAGCCTCAATAGTTATTATTCCACCTAAACTAGGCAGATGTAGACATTTTATTAAGAACACAATATATCTTGGACTCACCTTAATGTGATAATTTGGGCTCTTACACACAGTTGTATTTGCTTCTCCATGGGAGTGTAAATTATCATCAAGGTTTGACCTGCCAGCCCCTTCCCTGTCATGAGAACTCAGTTGTAGCCGGGAGCGTGCGGCTCCAAATTGAATCCAATTTGTTTGCCAGCAAACAAGATTTTGAGCAGTGAGCCCCCAAAACTTGAAGGAGGCACAACAGAGATTTGTTAAGGATTCAT